>OY992896.1:1168333-1396476 GCA_963921405.1 Cepaea hortensis | reverse complement strand
AAGGAGGAGGGAGGAGAAGGAGGAGGGAGGAGGAAGGAGGAGTAGAGAGTGGGAGGAGGGAGGAGGCGGAGGGAGGAAGAGGGAGGAGGAAGAGGGAGAAGGGAGGAGGAGGGAGGAGGTAGTAGGATGATTGATTGCCATCCCACCAGGTTAATATGTTATCGCGGACCTCAGAGAGAAGTGTCTATGTAGAAGACCATTTCCTGGACGTACGTATTTTGGGAGGGGGAGGAGGGAGGGAGGGAGGAGGAGGAAGAAGAAAAAAAAAACTACGACAGTTGGCATCTCTGGAATGAAAGGACGGCGTGTAGAAAATTTCATCTCAATCGGATGGGCCGTTCGCGAGCGTATAAAGGACATACATACATACATACAGAGATACAGACAGACAGAGATACGGACATCCTAATTTATATATAAGATATATATATATATATATATATATATATATATATATATATATATATATATATATATATATATATATATATATATCCCTCACATACACACACCCATACACACATCCTCACATCTAGACACATACATGATGCCTCACATGAACACTGAAAATAATAAGAACAAACTCCCACATTTTACACACAATTGAGACACTGACGATTGTCGTGAGAATTCTCGCAATTGCAAGAAGTGGAGAAAAAATTGTACATATACATTATGTAGCGTAAAAATTAGTGATGCAATTCAACTCTCTCTTTTTTTTCTCTCTCCCTCTCTCCTTCTCTCTCTCTCTCTTTCTCTCTCTGTCTCTGTCTCGCACGCTTCTCTCTCTCTCTCTCTCTCTCTCTCTCTCTCTCTCTCTCTCTCACTAACTCTCTCACAACCATCACAGTAATGCTATATTATACATGATAAAATCAAGTGGCATATAAAATGATAAGATGAGAATAAACCAAAATAATAATAATAATAATAATAATAATAATAATAATAATAATAATAATAATAATAATGGAATGGCATGTTACAGGACAATCAAGTGGCATACGAAATGATACCTCGTAATATGAAAGATGAGAATACATACAAAATATGAATAGCATGTTACATGCCATGCGTTGGCTCAACTCTCTCTCTCTCTCTCTCTCTCTCTCTCTCTCTCTCTCTCTCTCTCACTCTCTCTCTCTCTCTCTCTCTCTCTCTCTCTCTCTACATACACACACTCTCACACTCATTAACTCTCTCTCTCTCTCACTCACACTCACTAACTATCTCACTTAACCTACAGTAATTTACATGAATTCATTTTATGCATGTTAAAATCAAGTGCATCAAAATAATAATATGAAAATGAGAATACACAAAACATATGGAGCAGCATGTTAGATGTCATGCGTGCGCTCAACTCTCTCTCTCTCTCTCTCTCTCTCTCTCTCTCTCTCTCTCTCTCTCTCTCTCTCTCTCTCTCTCTCTCTCTCTCTCTCTGTCTCTCTCTCTCTCTTCTCTCTCACACACATGTACACACACCCACAAACAACACACACACGCAAATACGCACATATACCCACGCACATACACACACCTACAAACATCCACATATTTATGCACACGTACTCACATAACACCCGAATATTCACTCCCTCGCATACACTGCATGCATGCACACTTACACACACAAAGATATACAATACATACACGAGCACATACACACACACACACTCATCCATACACACATATACACACGCACATGCATATAAACGCATATAAACACATGAACGCACACCTTAAAACACGTACAGACATACACACAGAGGCACACACAGACACACACACATGTACACACACATATACACCCATACACACATACAGACATGCACACACATACATCCACACTTTCTCATGCACTCTCTCATTCACCCACACTCTCTCTTTTACACACTCACTCACTCTCACACTCACTCATTCGCGCACATACACACATACCCACACATTCTCTCTCTCTCACTCACTCACGCTCCCTTACTCACTCACTTACTCGCTGACTCTCTTACTCACACTCACTCACTAACTTTCACACTCTATCACACAGACAGGCAGACACACAACGCACCCACTCTCTCAGATTCACTCATTCTCTAACTAAATCTCTCACACATATGTCCACACACACTCACTCACATTTACACTCACTCAGGCACACGCGCCTGCATATTCTCTCACTCTCACTCATACTAATTCTTCCACTCATACTCTTTCTCACTCACTCTCTCACCCACTGTCTCGCTCACACACATACAGTGAAGAATTACAGTGGAAAAATGATACCAGTAGGTGACTTATGGAAGCATATAGTCGGTATGAAGTAGGTATTGAAAGAGCTTTCGGTTGAATGTGTTGGGACTTATTGGAGTTTTCAGATCTGGTGGTAGGCTATTCCACAAGTGAGCACCAGAATATACGAAACACGTTTTGTATAAGTCCAATCTAGGCTTAGGAAGCTGTAATAAATTTAAGTGCTTAGTGTTGATTGCATTAGATTGAATTAACGGTAGAAGATACTCTAGGGTATTTCCAGATATAATTTTATTCACTAATTTCGCTTTGTTAAAAAGGAAGCGTTTTCGAAGAAGTCTTAGATATCTGTATAATTTATTACTTTCTACGTGCTTTATGCTAGAAACAAGGCGTATAGCGCGGTTTTGAAGCGAACACAATCACTTCATATTAGATTTAGGGCAACCATCCCAGACTGTGGAACAATAATGGAGAGGTGATTGGATATATGATGAATAGAATATTTTTCGTGTGCTTTCATTTAAAAAGTGCTGAATTTTAGCACGTTGGACAGGAGCATGGTTGTAGAGAGTCACTCAAACTGGGCATGGTTGTAAAGAGTCACTCATAATGTAGCATAGTTGTAGAGAGTCACTTATAATGGTTCGGGGTGTTAGAGAAACACTCGTGTTGGGGTATTGATATAGAGATTCACTCGTACTGGGACATTGTTAAAGAGATACACTCATGCTGGGACATTGCGAAAGAGAGTCACTCGTACTGAGATATTGTTAAAGAGAGTCAACCTTACTGCGGCATTGTTATAGAGAGTCATCTTATTGTGGCATTGTTAAAGAGAGTCACTCGTAATGGGGCATTGCAAAAGAGATTCACATAAGCTGGGGCATGGTTTCAGTGTCACTCACACTAGGGCATGGTTGTTGAGAGTCAACCAAACTGGGGCATGGTTGTAGAGATTCATTCATACTCGGGCATGTTTGTAGAGATTCACTCATACTCGGGCATGGTTGTAGAGATTCACTCATACTAGAGCATGGTTGTAGAGATTCACTCATACTCGGGCATGATTGTAGAGAGCCACTAATACTGGGGCATGGTTGTAGAGAGTAACGCATACTAGGGTGTATATGTAAAGAGTCACTCATGCCGGGGCGTATATGTAGAGAATCACTCATGCTGGGGCATATATGTAGAGATTTATTCATACTGGGGTATATTTGTAGAGGGTCACTAATACTGGAGCATGTTGTCGAGATTCACTTATGCTAGGGCTTAGTTGTAGAGAGTCACTCATGCTGGAGGATATTAGAGAGAGTCACTCATGCTGGGGCAAAAATGTAGTGAGTCACTCATACTGGATCATGATAGTAGAGAGTCACTCAAAAAGGGGCATGGTTCTAGAGATTCACTCATACTGGGCCATGGTTGTAGAGAGTCACTCATACTTTTGCATTGTTGTAGAGAGTCGCTCATACTAACGCATGGTTGTAGAGAGTCACTCCTATTGAGGCATGGATGTAGAGAAACACATATACTGGAGCATGGTTGTTGTGAGTCACTCATACTGGGGCATGGTTGATAGAGTCACTCATAATTTGGCATGGTTATAGAGAGTCTCTCATACTGGAGCATGGTTGTAGAGAGTGACTTATACTGGCGCATGGTTGTAGAGAGTCACTTATACAGGAGCATGCTTGTAGAGAGTGACTTATACCGGGGCATGGTTGTAGAGAGTTACTTATACTGGGGCATGGTTGTAGAGAGTCACTTATACTGGGGCATGGTTGTAGAGAGTGACTTATACTGGGGCATGATTGTAGAGAGACACTTATACTAGGGCATGGTTGTAGAGAGTCACTTATACTGGGGCGTGGTTGTAGAGAGTCACATATACTGGGGCATGGTTGTAGAGAGTCACTCATACTGGGGAATAGTTGAAGATAGTCACGTATACTGGTGCATGGTTGTAGAGAGACACTCCTATTTGGGCATGATTGTAGAGAGTCACTCCTATTGGGTATTGTTGTAGAAAGTCACTCCTGTTGGGGCATGGTTGTAGATGGCCACATATACTGGGGCATGGTTGTAGAGAGTCACATATACTGGGGAATAATTGTAGAGAGTCACTCATACTAGGGAATAGTTGAAGAGAGTCACTTATACTAGGGCATTGTTGTAGAGCGTCACTCCTATTGGGGCATGGTCGTAGAGAGTGACCTATACTGGGGTATTGTTGTAGAGAGTCACTCATACTGGGACATGGTTATAGAGAGTCACTCATACTGGGGAATGGTTGAAGAGTGTCACTTATACTGGGGCATGTTTGTTGAGAGTGACTCATACTGGGGTATGGTTGTAGAGAGTGACTTATACCGGGTCATTGTTGTAGAGAGTCACATATACTAGGGAATGGCTGTAGAGAGTCAAATATACTGGGTAATGGTTGTAGAAAGTCACTTATACTGGTGCATGGTTGTAAAGAGTCACTCTTATAGGGGCATGATTGTAGAGAGTCACTCTTATTGGACATTGTTGTAAAGAGTCACTCCTATTGGGGCATGATTGTAGAGGGTCACATATACTGGGGCATGGATGTAGAGAGTCACATATACTGGGGAATACTTGTAGAGAGTCACTCATGCTATGGAATGGTTGAAGAGAGTCACTTATACTAGGGCATTGTTGTAGAGAGTCACTCCTATTGGGGTATGGTTGTAGAGAGTCACTCCTATTGGGGCATGTTTGTAGAGAGTCACTCCTATTGTTGCATGGATGTAGTGAGTCACATATACTGGAGCATGGTTGTAGAGAGACACTCATACTGGGGCATGGTTGATAGAGTCACTCATAATTCGGCATGGTTGTAGAGAGTCACTCCTATTGTTGCATGGATGTAGTGAGTCACATATACTGGGGCATGGTTATAGATGGTTCCTCATACTGGGGCATGGTTGTTAAGTGTCACTCATACTGGGGCGTGGCTGTAGAGAGTGATTTATACTGGCGCATGGTTGTAGAGAGTCACTTATACAGGAGCATGGTTGTAGAGAGTCACTTATATTGGGACATGGTTATAGAAAGTCACTCATACTGGGGAATGGTTTAAGAGAGTCACTTATACTGTGGCATGTTTATTGAGAGTCACTCACATTAGGGCATGGTCGTAGAGAGTGACCTATACTGGGGCATTGTTGTAGAGAGTCACTCATACTGGGACACGATTATAAAGAGGAACTAATACTAGGGTATGGTTGTAGAGAGTGACTTATACCGGGTCATTGTTGTAGAGAGTCACATATACTGGGTAATGTTTTTAAAGAGTCACTCATACTGGGGAATGGTTGAAGATAGTCACTTATACTGGTGCATGGTTGTAGAGAGTCACTCCATTTGGGGCATGATTGTAGAGAGTCACCCCTATTGGACATTATTGTAGAGAGTCACTCCTATTGGGGCATAGTTGTAGAGGGTCACATATACTGGGGCATGGTTGTAGATAGTCAAATATATTGGGGAATAGTTTTAGAAAGTCACTCATAATAGGGAATTTTTGAAGAGAGTCACTTATTCTAAGGCATTGTTGCAGAGAGTCACTCCTATTGGGGCATGGTTGTAGAGAGTCACTCCTATTGGGGCTTGGTTGTAGAGAGTCGCATATACTGGCGCATAGTTGTAACGAGTCACATATATTGGGAATGGTTGTAGAGAGTCACATATACTAGGGAATGGTTGTAGAGAGTCACATATACTGGGGCATGGTTATAGAGAGTCACTCCTACTGGGACATGGTTATAGAGAGTCACTCATACTGGGGAATGGTTAAAGTGAGTCATTTATACTGGGGCATGTTTGTTGAGAGTCATTTATACTGGGGCATGTTTGTTGAGAGTCACTCATACTGGGGTATGGTTGTACAGAGTGACTTATGCCATGTCATTGTTGTAGAGAGTCACATATACTGGGTAATGGTTTTAAAGAGTCACTCATACTGGGGAATGGTTGAAGATAGTCACTTATACTGGTGCATGGTTGTAGAGAGTCACTCCATTTGGGGCATGATTGTAGAGAGTCACCCCTATTGGACATTATTGTAGAGAGTCACTCCTATTGGGGCATAGTTGTAGAGGGTCACATATACTGGGGCATGGTTGTAGAGAGTCAAATATATTGGGGAATAGTTTTAGAAAGTCACTCATACTAGGAAATTTTTGAAGAGAGTCACTTATTCTAAGGCATTGTTGCAGAGAGTCACTCCTATTGGGGCATGGTTGTAGAGAGTCACTCCTATTGGGGCTTGGTTGTAGAGAGTCGCATATACTGGCGCATAGTTGTAACGAGTCACATATATTGGGAATGGTTGTAGAGAGTCACATATACTAGGGAAAGGTTGTAGAGAGTCACATATACTGGGACATGGTTATAGAGAGTCACTCCTACTGGGACATGGTTATAGAGAGTCACTCATACTGGGGAATGGTTAAAGTGAGTCATTTATACTGGGGCATGTTTGTTGAGAGTCATTTATACTGGGGCATGTTTGTTGAGAGTCACTCATACTGGGGTATGGTTGTACAGAGTGACTTTTGCCATGTCATTGTTGTAGAGAGTCACATATACTGGGTAATGGTTTTAAAGAGTCACTCATATTGGGGAATGGTTGAAGATAGTCACTTATACTGGTGCATGGTTGTAGAGAGTCACTCCATTTGGGGCATGATTGTAGAGAGTCACCCCTATTGGACATTATTGTAGAGAGTCACTCCTATTGGGGCATAGTTGTAGAGGGTCACATATACTGGGGCATGGATGTAGAGAGTCACATATACTGGGGAATACTTGTAGAGAGTCACTCATGCTATGGAATGGTTGAAGAGAGTCACTTATACTAGGGCATTGTTGTAGAGAGTCACTCCTATTGGGGTATGGTTGTAGAGAGTCACTCCTATTGGGGCATGTTTGTAGAGAGTCACTCCTATTGTTGCATGGATGTAGTGAGTCACATATACTGGAGCATGGTTGTAGAGAGACACTCATACTGGGGCATGGTTGATAGAGTCACTCATAATTCGGCATGGTTGTAGAGAGTCACTCCTATTGTTGCATGGATGTAGTGAGTCACATATACTGGGGCATGGTTATAGATGGTTCCTCATACTGGGGCATGGTTGTTAAGTGTCACTCATACTGGGGCGTGGCTGTAGAGAGTGATTTATACTGGCGCATGGTTGTAGAGAGTCACTTATACAGGAGCATGGTTGTAGAGAGTCACTTATATTGGGACATGGTTATAGAAAGTCACTCATACTGGGGAATGGTTTAAGAGAGTCACTTATACTGTGGCATGTTTATTGAGAGTCACTCACATTAGGGCATGGTCGTAGAGAGTGACCTATACTGGGGCATTGTTGTAGAGAGTCACTCATACTGGGACACGATTATAAAGAGGAACTAATACTAGGGTATGGTTGTAGAGAGTGACTTATACCGGGTCATTGTTGTAGAGAGTCACATATACTGGGTAATGTTTTTAAAGAGTCACTCATACTGGGGAATGGTTGAAGATAGTCACTTATACTGGTGCATGGTTGTAGAGAGTCACTCCATTTGGGGCATGATTGTAGAGAGTCACCCCTATTGGACATTATTGTAGAGAGTCACTCCTATTGGGGCATAGTTGTAGAGGGTCACATATACTGGGGCATGGTTGTAGATAGTCAAATATATTGGGGAATAGTTTTAGAAAGTCACTCATAATAGGGAATTTTTGAAGAGAGTCACTTATTCTAAGGCATTGTTGCAGAGAGTCACTCCTATTGGGGCATGGTTGTAGAGAGTCACTCCTATTGGGGCTTGGTTGTAGAGAGTCGCATATACTGGCGCATAGTTGTAACGAGTCACATATATTGGGAATGGTTGTAGAGAGTCACATATACTAGGGAATGGTTGTAGAGAGTCACATATACTGGGGCATGGTTATAGAGAGTCACTCCTACTGGGACATGGTTATAGAGAGTCACTCATACTGGGGAATGGTTAAAGTGAGTCATTTATACTGGGGCATGTTTGTTGAGAGTCATTTATACTGGGGCATGTTTGTTGATAGTCACTCATACTGGGGTATGGTTGTACAGAGTGACTTATGCCATGTCATTGTTGTAGAGAGTCACATATACTGGGTAATGGTTTTAAAGAGTCACTCATACTGGGGAATGGTTGAAGATAGTCACTTATACTGGTGCATGGTTGTAGAGAGTCACTCCATTTGGGGCATGATTGTAGAGAGTCACCCCTATTGGACATTATTGTAGAGAGTCACTCCTATTGGGGCATAGTTGTAGAGGGTCACATATACTGGGGCATGGTTGTAGAGAGTCAAATATATTGGGGAATAGTTTTAGAAAGTCACTCATACTAGGAAATTTTTGAAGAGAGTCACTTATTCTAAGGCATTGTTGCAGAGAGTCACTCCTATTGGGGCATGGTTGTAGAGAGTCACTCCTATTGGGGCTTGGTTGTAGAGAGTCGCATATACTGGCGCATAGTTGTAACGAGTCACATATATTGGGAATGGTTGTAGAGAGTCACATATACTAGGGAAAGGTTGTAGAGAGTCACATATACTGGGACATGGTTATAGAGAGTCACTCCTACTGGGACATGGTTATAGAGAGTCACTCATACTGGGGAATGGTTAAAGTGAGTCATTTATACTGGGGCATGTTTGTTGAGAGTCATTTATACTGGGGCATGTTTGTTGAGAGTCACTCATACTGGGGTATGGTTGTACAGAGTGACTTTTGCCATGTCATTGTTGTAGAGAGTCACATATACTGGGTAATGGTTTTAAAGAGTCACTCATATTGGGGAATGGTTGAAGATAGTCACTTATACTGGTGCATGGTTGTAGAGAGTCACTCCATTTGGGGCATGATTGTAGAGAGTCACCCCTATTGGACATTATTGTAGAGAGTCACTCCTATTGGGGCATAGTTGTAGAGGGTCACATATACTGGGGCATGGTTGTAGAGAGTCAAATATATTGGGGAATAGTTTTAGAAAGTCACTCATACTAGGGAATTTTTGAAGAGAGTCACTTATTCTAAGGCATTGTTGCAGAGAGTCACTCCTATTGGGGCATGGTTGTAGAGAGTCACTCCTATTGGGGCTTGGTTGTAGAGAGTTGCATATACTGGCGCATAGTTGTAACGAGTCACATATATTGGGAATGGTTGTAGAGAGTCACATATACTAGGGAATGGTTGTAGAGAGTCACATATACTGGGGCATGGTTATAGAGAGTTACTCATACTGGGGCATGGTTGTAGAGAGGTACTTATATTTGGGCATGGTTGTAGAGAGTGACTTATACTGGGGCATTGTTGTAGAGAGTCACATATACTAGGGAATGGTTGTAGAGAGTGAATAAATATACTGAGAATGGTTGTAAATAGTCAATTATACTTGGGAATGATTGAAGCGTTTCACCTAAACTGGGGCATGGTTTTAGAGAGCCACTCCTATTGGGGCATGGTTGCAGAGAGTCACATATACAGGGCATGGTTGTATAGAGTCACATACACTGGGGCATTGTTTAGAGAGTTACATATACTGGAGAATGGATGTAGAGAGTCATATATACTAGAGAATGGTTATAGAGAGTCACATATACTGGGGCGTGGTTATAGAGAGTTACTCATACTGGGGCATGGTTGTAGAGAGTGACTTATATTTGGGCATGGTTATAGAGAGTGACTTACATCGGGGCATATTTGTAGAGAGTGACTTATACTGGGGCATGGTTGTAGAGAGTGACTTATACTCTGGCATGGTTGTAGACAGTGACTTATACTGGGGTATGGTCGTAGAGAGTCACTTATACTGGGGCATGGTTGTAGAGATTCAATTATACTGGGGCATGGTTGTAGAGAGTCACTTATATTGGGCCATGTTTATAGAGAGTTACTCATACTGGGGAATGGTTGAAGAGAGTCACTTATACTGGGGCATGGTTGTAGAGATTCAATTATACTGGGGCATGGTTGTAGAGAGTCACTTATATTGGGCCATGTTTATAGAGAGTTACTCATACTGGGGAATGGTTGAAGAGAGTCACTTATACTGGGGCATGGTTGTAGAGATTCAATTATACTGGGGCATGGTTGTAGAGAGTCACTTATATTGGGCCATGTTTATAGAGAGTTACTCATACTGGGGAATGGTTGAAGAGAGTCACTTATACTGGGGCATGGTTGTTGAGTGTCACTAATATTGGGGCATGGTTGTAGAGAGTGACCTATACTGGGGCATTGTTGTAGAGAGTCACTCATATTGGGGCTTGGTTGTAGAGAGACACTTATACTGGGTCATTTTTGTAGAGAGTCACTCATACTGGGGTATGGATGTAGAGAGTGACTTATACTGGGGCATTGTTGTAGAGAGTCACCTATACTAGGGAATGGTTGTAGAGTGTCACATATACTGGGGAATAGTGGTAGAGAGTCACATATACTGAGAATGGTTGTAAATAGTCAATCATACTAGGGAATGGTTGAAGCGTTTCACCTATACTGGGACGTGGTTTTAGAGAGCCACTTCTATTGGGGCATGGTTGTAGAGAGTCACATATAAATGGCATGGTTGTATAGAGTCAAATACACTGGGGCATTGTTTAGAGAGTTACATACACAGGGGTATGGATGTAGAGAGTCAAATACACTGGGGCATTGTTTAGAGAGTCACATATAATGAAGCATGGTTATAGTGAGTTACTCATACTGTGGCATGGTTGTAGAGAGTCACATATACTGGGACATTGCTGTAGAGAGTCAGATATACTAGGGAATGGTTGTAGAGAGTCACATATACTGGGTAATGGTTGTAGAGAGTTACATATACTGGGGCATGGTTGTAGAGAGTTACATATACTGGGGCATGGTTGTAGAGAGTCACTCCTATTGGGGCATGGTTGTAGAGAGTCATATATACTAGGGAATTGTTGTAGAGTGTCACATATACTGGGGAATTGTTGTACAGAGTCACATATACTGAGAATGGTTGTAAATAGTCAATCATTCTGGGGAATGGTTGAAGCGATTCACCTATACTGAGACATGGTTTTAGAGAGCCACTCCTATTGGGTCATGGTTGTAGAGAGTCACATATACAGGGCATGGTTGTATAGAGTCACATACACTGGGGCATTGTTTAGAGAGTTATATATACTGGGGAATAGATGTAGAGAGTCACATATTCTAGAGAATGGTTATAGAGAGTCACATATACTGGGGCATTGTTATAGACAGTTACTCATACTGTGGCATGGTTGAAGAGAGTCTCTTATACTGGGGCATTGTTGTAGAGAGTCACTCCTATTTGGGCAGGGTTGTAGAGAGTCACTCCTATTGGGGCATGATTGTAGAGAGTCACTCCTATTAGGGCATGGTTGTAGAGAGTCACATATACTTGTGCATGGTTGTAGAGAGTCACATATACTGGGGAATGGTTGTAGAGAGTCACTCATACTGGAGCATGGTTATAGAGACTTACATATACTTGGGCATGGTTGTACAGAGCCACTCCTATTGGGGCATGGTTGTAGAGAGTCACAACCATTGGGGCATGGTTAGAGAGTCACATATACTGGGGCATTGTTGTAAAGAGTCACATATATTGGGAATGGTTGTAGAGAGTCACATATACTAGGGAATGGTTGTAGAGAGTCACATATACTGGGGCATGGTTATAGATGGTTACTCATACTGGGGCATGGTTGTAAAGAGTCACATATATTGGGAATGGTTGTAGAGAGTCACATATACTAGGGAATGGTTGTAGAGAGTCACATATCCTAGGGAATGGTTGTAGAGAGTCACATATACTAGGGAATGGTTGTAGAGAGTCACATATACTAGGGAATGGTTGTAGAGAGTCACATATACTGGGGCATGGTTATAGATGGTTACTCATACTGGGGCATGGTTATAGATGGTTACTCATACTGGGGCATTGTTGTAAAGAGTCACATATATTGGGAATGGTTGTAGAGAGTCACATATACTAGGGAATGGTTGTAGAGAGTCACATATACTAGGGAATGGTTGTAGAGAGTCACATATACTAGGGAATGGTTGTAGAGAGTCACATATACTAGGGAATGGTTGTAGAGAGTCACATATACTGGGGCATGGTGTTAGAGAGTCAATTTTACTTGTGTATGATTGTAGAGAGTGCCTTATATTTGGGCATGGTTATAGAGAGTGACTTATGTCGGGGCATGGTTGTAGAGAGTTACTTATACTGGGGCATGGCTATAGAGAGTGACTTATACTGGGGCATGGTTGTAGAGAGTCACTTATACTGGGGCATGGTTGTATAGAGTTACTAATACTGGTGCATGGTTGAAAAGAGTGACTTATACTGGGGTATGGTTGTAGATAGTGACTTATACTGGGGCATGGTTATAGAGAGACACTTATACTGGGGCATGGTTGTAGAGATTCACTTATACTGGGGCATGGTTGTAGAGAGTCACTTATATTGGGACATGGTTATAGAAAGTCACTCATACTGGGGAATGGTTGAAAAGAGTCACTTATACTGTTGCATGGTTGTTGAGTGTCACTCATATTGGGGCATGGTTGTAGAGAGTGACCTATTCTGGGGCATTGTTCTAGAAAGTCACTCATACTGGGACATGGCTATAGAGAGTCACTCAAACTGGGGAATGGTTGAAGAGAGTCACTTATACTGGGGCATGGTTGTTGAGAGTCACTCATACTGGGGTATGGTTATAGAGACTGACTTATACTGGGTCATTTTTGTAGAGAGTCACATATACTAGGGAATGGTTGTAGAGAGTCACATATACTGGGTAGTGGTTGTAGAGATTCACTTATACTGGTGCATGGTTGTAGAGAATCGATCCTATTGGGGCATGATTGAAGAGAGTCACTCCTATTGGACATTGTTGTAGAGAGTCATTTCTATTGGGGCATGGTTGTAGTGGGTCACATATACTTGGGCATGGTTGTATAGAGTCACATATACTGGGGTATGATTGTAGAGAATGACTTATACCGGGTGATTGTTGTAGAGAGTCACATATACTAGGGAATGGTTGTAGAGAGTCACATATACTGGGGCATGGTTGTAGAGAGTCACTCATACTGGGGAATGGTTGAAGATATTCACGTATACTGGTGCATGGTTGTAGAGAGACACTCCTATTGGGGCATGATTGTAGAGAGTCACTCCTATTGGATATTGTTGTAGAGAGTCACTCCTATTGGGGCATCATTGTAGAGGGCCACATATACTGAGGAATAATTGTAGAGAGTAACTCATACTAGGGAATAGTTGAAGAGAGTCACTTATACTAGGGCATTGTTGTAGAGCGTCACTCCTATTGGGGTATGGTCGTAGAGAGTAACCTATACTGGGGTATTGTTGTAGAGAGTCACTCATACTGGGACATGGTTATAGAGAGTCACTCATACTCGGGAATGGTTGAAGAGAGTCACTTATACTGGGGCATGTTTGTTGAGAGTGACTCATACTGGGGTATGGTTGTAGAGAGTTGCTTATACCGGGACATTGCTGTAGAGAGTCACATATACTAGGGAATGGTTGTAGAGAGTCAAATATACTGGGTAATGGTTGTAGAGAGTCACTTATACTGGTGCATTGTTGTAAAGAGTCACTCTTATAGGGGCATGATTGTAGAGAGTCACTCCTATTGGACATTGTTGTAAAGAGTCACTCCTATTGGGGCATGATTGTAGAGGGTCACATAAATAGGGGCATGGTTGTAGAGAGTCACATATACTGCGGAATAGTTGTAGAGAGTCACTCATGCTATACAATGGTTAAAGAGAGTCACTTGTACTAGGGCATTGTTGTAGAGAGTCACTCCTATTGGGGTATGCTTGTAGAGAGTAACTCCTATTGGGGCATGTTTGTAGAGAGTCACTCCTATTGTTGCATGGATGTAGTGAGTCTCATATACTGGAGCATGGTTGTAGAGAGTCACTCATACTGGGGAATGGTTGAAGAGAGTCACTTATACTGGGGCATGGTTGTTGAGTGTCACTCATATTGGGGCATGGTTGTAGAGAGTGACCTATACTGGGGCATTGTTGTAGAGAGTCACTCATATTAGGCTTGGTTGTAGAGAGACACTTATACTGGGTAATTTTTGTAGAGAGTCACTCATACTGGGGTATGGTTGTAGAGAGTGATTTATACTGGGGCATTGTTGTAGAGAGTCACCTATACTAGAGAATGGTTGTAGAGTGTCACATATACTGGGGAATAGTGGTAGAGAGTCACATATACTGAGAATGGTTGTAAATAGTCAATCATACTAGGGAATGGTTCAAGCGTTCCACCTATACTGGGACATGGTTTTAGAGAGCCACTTCTATTGGGGCATGGTTGTAGATAGTCACATTTAAATGGCATGGTTGTATAGAGTCAAATACACTGGGGCATTGTTTAGAGAGTTACATAAACAGGGGTATGGATGTCATCATCATCATCATCAAGTGCCGTGCCGGCTGGCGTAGGCGTTCATGGCTCTCCATAGATCTCGGTCTTTGGTTTTCTGGATCAACTCTGGTGCTGATATTCCTCCATGTCACCGTCTCAATCCATCCAGCATCACTTCTCTTGGTCTACCTCTGCCTCTCTTCCCCTCGATCTTTCCAGTTGTTACGATGTTCTCCAATGCCTCTCTTCTCATCACGTTACCGAAGAAAGATGTTTGTCTCTGTCTTATTGTTGTATATAATGTTCTAGTTTCATTAGCCTGTTTCAGGCAGTCGTCGTTAGTGACTCTGGCAGTCCAAGGAATTCGCAGCATTCGTCTCAGGAACCACATCTCTGTTGCTTCTAATTTCTTCTTAATTTGTTCATTTACGTTCCAAGATTCACTGCCATACAGCAAAACTGGTTCTACATAGCATTTCAGCACTCTCTTTCTTACATTCAGTGATAGTGACTTATTGCATAAGATACTCTTCATTTTCTGAAAAGCGGCTTTTGCCTGCCTTATTCTACTCCTAATCTCTGTTGTACATCTTCCATCTGATGTTATAAATGCCCCTAGGTATCTAAAATTATCAACTTGGTTAAGGATTTTCCCTTCTATTTCTATGTCACATTTTGGTGTCACCATTTTCTTTGATATTACCATTGTTACTGTTTTCTTGATATTCAAGGAGAGTCCTTTCCTTGCACTCTCTGTTACTACAACGTCTAATAATTGTTGTAGGTCTGTTGAATTATCCGCCACCAATACTGTGTCATCTGCATAGCGTATATTATTTATATTATAACCTCCAACTAGTATTCCTGGCATCTCTTTGATCTCTCTCATTATTACTTCGCTATACAGGGAGAAAAGATCTGGTGACAAGACACACCCTTGTCGTACTCCTAGCTTTATCCGTTCGTAACTACCCTCTTTATTTCCCATTTTAATTGCTGCTACTTGGTTCCAGTAAACATTCTTTATTATTCTTAAATCTTTTCCATCAATGTTGATATCTTCCAACATTTTAATCAGTTCATCATGTTTTACTTTATCAAATGCCTTAGTATAATCTATGAAGCACAAATATATGTCTCTCTGTTTCTCGATTGACCTTTCTATTAGTGTCCGTAATGTATAAATTGCATTGTTTGTGCCCTTTCCTTCCACAAATCCATACTGTTCTTCACTAATTTCCATTTTTATTTTCTTTTTGATTCTTCTCATTATGATTCTGAGTAGAAGCTTAGTGATATGGTTTATAAGGTTAATTGTACGAAAATCTTCACAATCAATTGCTCCTGGTCTTTTTGGTATAGCTATAAATACAGATTTCAGCATATCACTGGGTAAATATCCACTGCTGTAAATATCATTCAACATTTTGGTTAATATATCTACTCCAAATTCTCCCAATACTTCCAATTCTTCTATTGTGATTTCATCTGGCCCAGCTGTTTTTCCTTTCTTCATACGTTTCATAGCGTCAGCGACTTCTTCTTTCAGAATAGGTGGACCTTCTAAGTTACTATCTTCTGTTAATTCTCCCCTTTCTCCTTCATATAATTCTCTTATATACTCATTCCACCTCTTCATTATAGCATCTTCCTCTAATATTATCTTTCCTGTTTTTGATTTCAAACACCCTGTATTTATTCTTATTTTTCTTCCTGTAAGCTCACTGATTTTTCTGTGCATATTTTTTGTATCTTTAATGGAATTTAATTCAATTTTTTTGCATTGCTCGTTTAACCAACTTTCTTTAGCCTTCCCACATTTATCTTTTATTTCTTTATTTATCTTAGCGTATTCTTGTTTGTCATTTTTACTCTGTTTTCTTTTGTCCATCAGTTTTAAGATATCTTCATTCATCCATTTTTTCTTAGCTATTTTGCCTCTCTCCGGTAATACTTCTTTGCTAGTTTGATGAATGGAGTCCCTTAACATTTCCCATTGTTCATCTATACTCTGTATTTTAGTTATTGCATTGTACCTATTTTTCACAGTCACTCTGTATTGTTCTTGCATTTCTTTATCTATTTTCAGAACCTCTTTATTAAGTCTCATGTTCTTAACCATTTTTTTCCCTCTCTTAAATCTTACTTTTATTTGTCCACATAGTGGTACATGATCACTATTACAGTCAGCACCAGGCATTGTCTTTACATTAATTAAAGCATTTCTAAATCTTTTATTAATTAGTATGTAGTCAATTTGGTTGCGTATTTTCTTATCAGGGCTTATCCATGTGTACAGTCGTCTTTTATGGTGTAGAGAGTCAAATACACTGGGGCATTGTTTAGAGAGTCACATATAATGGGGCATGGTTATAGAGAGTTACTCATACTGTGGCATGGTTGTAGAGAGTCACATATACTGGGACATTGCTGTAGAGAGTCACATATACTAGGGAATGGTTGTAGAGAGTCACATATACTGGGTAATGGTTGTAGAGAGTTACATATACTGGGGCATGGTTGTAGAGAATTACATATACTGGGGCATGGTTGTAGAGAGTCACTCCTATTGGGGCATGGTTGTAGAGAGTCATATATACTAGGGAATTGTTGTAGAGTGTCACATATACTGGGGAATTGTTGTAGAGAGTCACATATACTGAGAATGGTTGTAAATAGTCAATCATTCTGGGGAATGGTTGAAGCGATTCACCTATACTGGGACATGGTTTTAGAGAGCCACTCCTATTGGGTCATAGGTGTAGAGAATCACATATACAGGGCATGGTTGTATAGAGTCACATACACTGGGGCATTGTTTAGAGAGTTATATATACTGGGGAATAGATGTAGAGAGTCACATATTCTAGAGAATGGTTATAGAGAGTCACATATACTGGGGCTTGGTTATAGAGAGTTACTCATACTGTGGCATGGTTGACGAGAGTCACTTATACTGGGGCATTGTTGTAGAGAGTCACTCTTATTGGGGCAGGGTTGTAGAGAGTCACTCCTATTGGGGCATGATTGTAGAGAGTCACTCCTATTGGGGCATGGTTGTAGAGAGTCACATATACTTTTGCATGGTTGTAGAGAGTCACATATACTGGGGAATGGTTGTAGACAGTCACTCATACTGGAGCATGGTTATAGAGACTTACATATACTGGGGCATGGTTGTACAGAGCCACTCCTATTGGGGCATGGTTGTAGAGAGTCACAACTATTGGGGCATGGTTAGAGAGAGTGACTTATACCGGGTCATTTTTGTAGAGAGTCACATATACTAGGGAATGGTTGTAGAGAGTCACATATACTGGGTAATGGTTGTAGAGAGTTACATATACTGGGGCATGGTTGTAGAGAGTTACATATACTGGGACATGGTTTTAGAGAGCCACTTCTATTGGGGCATGGTTGTAGAGAGTCACATATACTGGGGCATTGCTGTAGAGAGTCACATATACTAGAGAATGGTTGTAGAGAGTCACATATACTGGGTAATGGTTGTAGAGAGTTACATATACTGGGGCATGGTTGTAGAGAGTTACATATACTGGGACATGGTTGTAGAGAGTCATTCCTATTGGGGTATGGTTGTAGAGAGTCATATATACTAGGGTATCGTTGTAGAGTGTCACATATACTGGGGAATTGTTGTAGAGAGTCACATATACTGAGAATGGTTGTAAATAGTCAATCATTCTGGGGAATGGTTGAAGCGATTCACCTATACTGGGACATGGTTTTAGAGAGCCACGCCTATTGGGTCATGGCTGTAGAGAGTCACATATACAGGGCATGGTTGTATAGAGTCACATACACTTTGGCATTGTTTAGAGAGTTATATATACTGGGGAATAGATGTAGAGAGTCACATATTCTAGAGAATGATTATAGAAAGTCACATATACTGGGGCTTGGTTATAGAGAGTTACTCATACTGTGGCATGGTTGAAGAGAGTCACTTATACTGGGGCATTGTTGAAGAGAGTCACTCCTATTGGGGCAGGGTTGTAGAGAGTCACTCCTATTGGGGCATGATTGTAGAGAGTCACTCCTATTGGGGCATGGTTGTACAGAGTCACATATACTTTTGCATGGTTGTAGAGAGTCACATATACTGGGGAATGGTTGTAGAGAGTCACTCATACTGGAGCATGGTTATAGAGACTTACATATACTGGGGCATGGTTGTACAGAGCAACTCCTATTGGGGCATGGTTGTAGAGAGTCACAACTATTGGGGCATGGTTAGAGAGAGTGACTTATACCGGGTCATTTTTGTAGAGAGTCACATATACTAGGGAATGGTTGTAGAGAGTCATATATACTCGGTAGTGGTTGTAGAGAGTCACTTATACTGATGCATGGTTGTAGAGAATCGATCCTATTGGGGCATGATTGAAGAGAGTCACTCCTATTGGACATTGTTGTAGAGAGTCACTTCTATTGAGGCATGGTTGTTATGGGTCACATATACTTGGGCATGGTTGTATAGAGTCACATATACTGGGGTATGATTGTAGAGAGTGACTTATACCGGGTGATTGTTGTAGAGAGTCACATATACTAGGGAATGGTTGTAGAGAGTCACATATACTGGGGCATGGTTGTAGAGAGTCACTCATACTGGGGAATAGTTGAAGAAATTCACGTATACTGGTGCATGGTTGTAGAGAGACACTCCTATTGGGGCATGATTGTAGAGATTCACTCCTATTGGATATTGTTGTAGAGAGTCACTCCTATTGGGGCATCGTTGTAGAGGGCCACATATACTGAGGAATAATTGTAGAGAGTCACTCATACTAGGGAATAGTTTAAGAGAGTCACTTATACTAGGGCATTGTTGTAGAGCGTCACTCCTATTGGGGCATGGTCGTAGAGAGTAACCTATACGGGGGTATTGTTGTAGAGAGTCACTCATACTGGGACATGGTTATAGAGAGTCACTCATACTGGGGAATGGTTGAAGAGAGTCACTTATACTGGGGCATGTTTGTTGAGAGTGACTCATACTGGGGTATGGTTGTAGAGAGTTACTTATATCGGGTCATTGTTGTAGAGAGTCACATATACTAGGGAATGGTTGTAGAGAGTCAAATATACTGGGTAATGGTTGTAGAGAGTCACTTATACTGGTGCATTGTTGTAAAGAGTCTCTCTTATAGGGGCATGATTGTAGAGAGTCACTCCTATTGGACATTGTTGTAAAGAGTCACTCCTATTGGGGCATGATTGTAGAGGGTCACATATACTGGGGCATGGTTGTAAAGAGTCACATATACTTGGGAATAGTTGTAGAGAGTCACTCATGCTATGGAATGGTTGAAGAGAGTCACTTATACTAGGGCATTGTTGTAGAGAGTCACTCCTATTGGGGTATGGTTGTAGAGAGTCACTCCTATTGGGGCATGTTTGTAGAGAGTCACTCCTATTGTTGCATGGATGTAGTGAGTCTCATATACTGGAGCATGGTTGTAGAGAGTCACTCATACTGGGGCATGGTTGATAGAGTCACTCATAATTGGGCATGGTTGTAGAGAGTCACTCATACTGGGGCATGGTTGTAGAGAGTGACTTATACTGGCGCATGGTTGCAGAGAGTCACTTATACAGGAGCATGGTTGTAGAGAGTGACTGATACTGGGGAATGGTTGTAGAGAGTCACATATACTGGGGCATGGTTATAGATGAATACTCATACTGGGGCATGGTTATTAAGTGTCACTCATAGTGGAGTGTGGTTGTAGAGAGTGACTTATACTGGCGCATGGTTGTAGAGAGTCACTTATACAGAAGCATGGTTGTAGAGAGTGACTTATACTGGGGAATGGTTGTAGAGAGTCACATATACTGGGGCATGGTTATAGATGGTTACTCATACTGGGGCATGGTTGTAGAGAGTGACTTATACTGGGGCATGGTTGTAGAGAGTCACTTATATTGGGACATGGTTATAGAAAGTCACTCATACTGGGGAATGGTTTAAGAGAGTCACTTATACTGGGACATGTTTGTTGAGAGTCACTCACATTAGGGCATGGTCGTAGAGAGTGACTTATACTGGGGCATTGTTGTAGAGAGTCACCTATACTAGAGAATGGTTGTAGAGTGTCACATATACTGGGGAATAGTGGTAGAGAGTCACATATACTGAGAATGGTTGTAAATAGTCTATCATACTAGGGAATGGTTGAAGCGTTTCACCTATACTGGGACATGGTTTTAGAGAGCCACTTCTATTGGGGCATGGTTGTAGAGAGTCACATATACTGGGGCATTGCTGTAGAGAGTCACATATACTAGGGAATGGTTGTAGAGAGTCACATATACTGGGTAATGGTTGTAGAGAGTCATTCCTATTGGGGAATGGTTGTAGAGAGTCATATATACTAGGGAATTGTTGTAGAGTGTCACATATACTGGGGAATTGTTGTAGAGAGTCACATATACTGAGAATGGTTGTAAATAGTCAATCATTCTGGGGAATGGTTGAAGCGATTCACCTATACTGGGACAATGTTTTAGAGAGCCACTCCTATTGGGTCATGGTTGTAGAGAGTCACATATACAGGGCATGGTTGTATAGAGTCACATACACTGGGGCATTGTTTAGAGAGTTATATATACTGGGGAATAGATGTAGAGAGTCACATATTCTAGAGAATGGTTATAGAGAGTCACATATACTGGGGCTTGGTTATAGAGAGTTACTCATACTGTGGCATGGTTGACGAGAGTCACTTATACTGGGGCATTGTTGTAGAGAGTCACTCTTATTGGGGCAGGGTTGTAGAGAGTCACTCCTATTGGGGCATGATTGTAGAGAGTCACTCCTATTGGGGCATGGTTGTAGAGAGTCACATATACTTTTGCATGGTTGTAGAGAGTCACATATACTGGGGAATGGTTGTAGAGAGTCACTCATACTGGAGCATGGTTATAGAGACTTACATATACTGGGGCATGGTTGTACAGAGACACTCCTATTGGGGCATGGTTGTAGAGAGTCACAACTATTGGGGCATGGTTAGAGAGAGTGACTTATACCAGGTCATTTTTGTAGAGAGTCACATATACTAGGGAATGGTTGTAGAGAGTCACATATACTGGGTAATGGTTGTAGAGTTACATATACTGGGGCATGGTTGTAGATTGTTACATATACTGGGGCATGGTTGTAGAGAGTCATTCCTATTGGGGCATGGTTGTAGAGAGTCATATATACTAGGGTATTGTTGTAGAGTGTCACATATACTGGGGAATTGTTGTAGAGAGTCACATATACTGAGAATGGTTGTAAATAGTCAATCATTCTGGGGAATGGTTGAAGCGATTCACCTATACTGGGACATGGTTTTAGAGAGCCACTCCTATTGGGTCATGGTTGTAGAGAGTCACATATACAGGGCATGGTTGTATAGAGTCACATACACTGGGGCATTGTTTAGAGAGTTATATATACTGGGGAATAGATGTAGAGAGTCACATATTCTAGAGAATGGTTATAGAGAGTCACATATACTGGGGCTTGGTTATAGAGAGTTACTCATACTGTGGCATGGTTGACGAGAGTCACTTATACTGGGGCATTGTTGTAGAGAGTCACTCCTATTGGGGCAGGGTTGTAGAGAGTCACTCCTATTGGGGCATGATTGTAGAGAGTCACTCCTATTGGGGCATGGTTGTAGAGAGTCACATATACTTTTGCATGGTTGTAGAGAGTCACATATACTGGGGAATGGTTGTAGAGAGTCACTCATACTGGAGCATGGTTATAGAGACTTACATATACTGGGGCATGGTTGTACGGAGCCACTCCTATTGGGGCATGGTTGTAGAGAGTCACAACTATTGGGGCATGGTTAGAGAGAGTGACTTATACCGGGTCATTTTTGTAGAGAGTCACATATACTAGGGAATGGTTGTAGAGAGTCATATATACTGGGTAGTGGTTGTAGAGAATCACTTATACTGATGCATGGTTGTAGAGAATCGATCCTATTGGGGCATGATTGAAGAGAGTCACTCCTATTGGACATTGTTGTAGAGAGTCACTTCTATTGAGGCATGGTTGTTATGGGTCACATATACTTGGGCATGGTTGTATAGAGTCACATATACTGGGGTATGATTGTAGAGAGTGACTTATACCGGGTGATTGTTGTAGAGAGTCACATATACTAGGGAATGGTTGTAGAGAGTCACATATACTGGGGCATGGTTGTAGAGAGTCACTCATAGTGGGGAATGGTTGAAGAAATTCACGTATACTGGTGCATGGTTGTAGAGAGACACTCCTATTGGGGCATGATTGTAGAGATTCACTCCTATTGGATATTGTTGTAGAGAGTCACTCCTATTGGGGCATCGTTGTAGAGGGCCACATATACTGAGGAATAATTGTAGAGAGTCACTCATACTAGGGAATAGTTTAAGAGAGTCACTTATACTAGGGCATTGTTGTAGAGCGTCACTCCTATTGGGGCATGGTCGTAGAGAGTAACCTATACGGGGGTATTGTTGTAGAGAGTCACTCATACTGGGACATGGTTATAGAGAGTCACTCATACTGAGGAATGGTTGAAGAGAGTCACTTATACTGGGGCATGTTTGTTGAGAGTGACTCATACTGGGGTATGGTTGTAGAGAGTTACTTATATCGGGTCATTGTTGTAGAGAGTCACATATACTAGGGAATGGTTGTAGAGAGTCAAATATACTGGGTAATGGTTGTAGAGAGTCACTTATACTGGTGCATTGTTGTAAAGAGTCTCTCTTATAGGGGCATGATTGTAGAGAGTCACTCCTATTGGACATTGTTTTAAAGAGTCACTCCTATTGGGGCATGATTGTAGAGGGTCACATATACTGGGGCATGGTTGTAAAGAGTCACATATACTGGGGAATAGTTGTAGAGAGTCACTCATGCTATGGAATGGTTGAAGAGAGTCACTTATACTAGGGCATTGTTGTAGAGAGTCACTCCTATTGGGGTATGGTTGTAGAGAGTCACTCTTATTGGGGCATGTTTGTAGAGAGTCACTCCTATTGTTGCATGGATGTAGTGAGTCTCATATACTGGAGCATGGTTGTAGAGAGTCACTCATACTGGGGCATGGTTGATAGAGTCACTCATAATTGGGCATGGTTGTAGAGAGTCACTCATACTGGGGCATGGTTGTAGAGAGTGACTTATACTGGCGCATGGTTGCAGAGAGTCACTTATACAGGAGCATGGTTGTAGAGAGTGACTTATACTGGGGAATGGTTGTAGAGAGTCACATATACTGGGGCATGGTTATAGATGGTTACTCATACTGGGGCATGGTTGTTAATTGTCACTCATAGTGGAGCGTGGTTGTAGAGAGTGACTTATACTGGCGCATGGTTGTAGAGAGTCACTTATACAGAAGCATGGTTGTAGAGAGTGACTTATACTGGGGAATGGTTGTAGAGAGTCACATATACTGGGGCATGGTTATAGATGGTTACTCATACTGGGGCATGGTTGTAGAGAGTGACTTATACTGGGGCATGGTTGTAGAGAGTCACTTATATTGGGACATGGTTATAGAAAGTCACTCATACTGGGGAATGGTTTAAGAGAGTCACTTATACTGGGACATGTTTGTTGAGAGTCACTCACATTAGGGCATGGTCGTAGAGAGTGACTTATACTGGGGCATTGTTGTAGAGAGTCACCTATACTAGAGAATGGTTGTAGAGTGTCACATATACTGGGGAATAGTGGTAGAGAGTCACATATACTGAGAATGGTTGTAAATAGTCTATCATACTAGGGAATGGTTGAAGCGTTTCACCTATACTGGGACATGGTTTTAGAGAGCCACTTCTATTGGGGCATGGTTGTAGAGAGTCACATATACTGGGGCATTGCTGTAGAGAGTCACATATACTAGGGAATGGTTGTAGAGAGTCACATATACTGGGTAATGATTGTAGAGAGTTACATATACTGGGGCATGGTTGTAGAGAGTTACATATACTGGGGCATGGTTGTAGAGAGTCATTCCTATTGGGGCATGGTTGTAGAGAGTCATATATACTAGGGTATTGTTGTAGAGTGTCACATATACTGGGGAATTGTTGTAGAAAGTCACATATACTGAGAATGGTTGTAAATAGTCAATTATACTTGGGAATGATTGAAGCGTTTCACCTATACTGGTTCATGGTTTTAGAGAGCCACTCCTATTGGGGCATGGTTGAAGAGAGTCACATATACAGGGCATGGTTGTATAGAGTCACATACACTGGGACATTGTTTAGAGAGTTACATATACTGGGGAATGGATGTAGAGAGTCATATATACTAGCGAATGGTTATAGAGAGTCACATATACTGGGGCGTGGTTATAGAGAGTTACTCATACTGGGGCATGGTTGTAGAGAGTGACTTATATTTGGGCATGATTATAGAGAGTGACTTATATCGGGGCATAGTTGTAGAGAGTGACTTATACTGGGGCATGGTTGTAGAGAGTGACTTATAATGGGGCATGGTTGTAGAGAGTTACTTATACTGGGGCATGGTTGTAGAGAGTCACTTATACTGGGGCATGGTTGTATAGAGTCACTTATACTGGGGCATGGTTGAAGAGAGTGACTTATACTGGGGTATGGTTGTAGAGAGTGATTTATACTGGGGTATGGTTGTAGAGAGACAATTATACTGGGGCATGGTTGTAGACATTCAATTATACTGGGGCATGGTTGTAGAGAGTCTCTTATATTGGGCTATGGTTATAGAAAGTCACTCATACTGGGGAATGGTTGAAGAGAGTCACTTATATTGGAGCATTGTTGTAGAGAGTCACTCATATTGGGGCTTGGTTGTAGAGAGACACTTATACTGGTTCATTGTTGTAGAGAGTCTCTTATACTGGGGCATGGTTGTAGAGAGTCACCTATACTAGGGAATGGTTGTAGAGTGTCACATATACTGGGGAATAGTTGTAGAGAGTCACATATACTGAGAATGGTTGTAAATAGTCAATCATACTGGGGAATGGTTGAAGCGTTTCACCTATACTGGGACATGGTTTTAGAGAGCCACTTCTATTGGGGCATGGTTGTAGAGAGTGACTTATACTGGGGTATGGTTGTAGAGAGTGATTTATACTGGGGTATGGTTGTAGAGAGACACTTATACTGGGGCATGGTTGTAGACATTTAATTATACTGGGGCATGGTTGTAGAGAGTCACTTATATTGGGTCATGGTTATAGAGAGTCACTCATACTGGGGAATGGTTGAAGAGAGTCACTTATACAGGGGCATTGTTGTAGCGAGTCAGTCATATTGGGGCTTGGTTGTAGAGAGTCACCTATACTAGGGCATTGTTGTAGAGAGTCACTCATACTGGGACATGGTTATAGAGAGTCACTCATACTGGGGAATGGTTGAAGAGAGTCACTTATACTGGGGCATGTTTGTTGAGAGTGACCCATACTGGGGTATGGTTGTAGAGAGTTACTTATACCGGGTCATTGTTGTAGAGAGTCACATATACTAGGGAATGGTTGTAGAGAGTCAAATATACTGGGTACTGGTTGTACAGAGTCACTTATACTGGTGCATTGTTGTAAAGAATCACTCTTATAGGGGCATGATTGTAGAGAGTCACTCCTATTGGACATTGTTGTAAAGAGTCACTCCTATTGGGGCATGATTGTAGAGGGTCACATATACTGGGGAATAGTTGTAGAGAGTCACTCATGCTATGGAATGGTTGAAGAGAGTCACTTATACTAGGGCATTGTTGTAGAGATTCACTCCTATTGGGGTATGGTTGTAGAGAGTCACTCCTATTGGGGCATGTTTGTAGAGAGTCACTCCTATTGTTGCATGGATGTAGTGAGTCTCATATACTGGAGCATGGTTGTAGAGAGTCACTCATACTGGGGCATGGTTGATAGAGTCACTCATAATTGGGCATGGTTGTAGAGAGTCACTCATACTGGGGCGTGGTTGTAGAGAGTGACTTATACTGGCGCATGGTTGTAGAGAGTCACTTATACAGGAGCATGGTTGTAGAGAGTGATTTATACTGGGGAATGGTTGTAGAGAGTCACATATACTGGGGCATGGTTATAGATGGTTACTCATACTGGGGCATGGTTGTTAAGTGTCACTCATACTGGGGCGTGGTTGTAGAGAGTGACTTATACTGGTGCATGGTTGTAGAGAGTCACTTATACAGGAGCATGGTTGTAGAGAGTGACTTATACTGGGGAATGGTTGTAGAGAGTCACATATACTTTGGCATGGTTATAGATGGTTACTCATACTGGGGCATGGTTGTAGAGAGTGACTTATACTGGGGCATGGTTGTAGAGAGTCACTTATATTGGGACATGGTTATAGAAAGTCACTCATACTGGGGAATATTTTAAGAGAGTCACTTATACTGGGGCATGTTTGTTGAGAGTCACTCACATTAGGGCATGGTCGTAGAGAGTGACCTATACTGGGGCATTGTTGTAGAGAGTCACTCATACTGGGACACGATTATAAAGAGTCACTAATACTAGGGTATGGTTGTAGAGAGTGACTTATACCGTGTCAGTGTTGTAGAGAGTCACATATACTAGGGAATGGTTGTAGAGTGTCACATATACTGGGTAATGGTTTTAGAGAGTCACTCATACTTAGGAATGGTTGAAGATAGTCACTCCATTTGGGGCATGATTGTAGAGAGTCACTCCTATTGGACATTGTTGTAGAGAGTCACTCCTATTGGGGCTTGGTTGTAGAGAGTCACATATACTGGCGCATAGTTGTAACGAGTCACATATATTGGGAATGGTTGTAGAGAGTCACATATACTAGGGAATGGTTGTAGAGAGTCACATATACTGGGGCATGGCTATAGACAGTTACTCATACTGGGGCATGGTTGTAGAGAGTCACTTATACTGAGGCATGGTTGTAGAGAGGTACTTATATTTGGGCATAGTTGTAGAGAGTGACTTATACTGGGGCATTGTTGAAGAGAGTCACATATACTACGGAATGCTTGTAGAGAGTCAAATATACTGGGTAATGGTTGTAGAGAGTCACTTATACTGGTGTATTGTTGTAAAGAGTCTCTCTTATAGGGGCATGATTGTAGAGAGTCACTCCTATTGGACATTGTTGTAAAGAGTCACTCCTATTGGGGCATGATTGTAGAGGGTCACATATACTGGGGCATGGTTGTAAAGAGTCACATATACTTGGGAATAGTTGTAGAGAGTCACTCATGCTATGGAATGGTTGAAGAAAGTCACTTATACTAGGGCATTGTTGTAGAGAGTCACTCCTATTGGGGTATGGTTGTAGAGAGTCACTCCTATTGGGGCATGTTTGTAGAGAGTCACTCCTATTGTTGCATGGATGTAGTGAGTCTCATATACTGGAGCATGGTTGTAGAGAGTCACTCATACTGGGGCATGGTTGATAGAGTCACTCATAATTGGGCATGGTTGTAGAGAGTCACTCATACTGGGGCATGGTTGTAGAGAGTGACTTATACTGGCGCATGGTTGCAGAGAGTCACTTATA
The DNA here is from genome assembly GCA_963921405.1 of Cepaea hortensis. Taxonomy (NCBI): domain Eukaryota; kingdom Metazoa; phylum Mollusca; class Gastropoda; order Stylommatophora; family Helicidae; genus Cepaea; species Cepaea hortensis. Next base: position 1,368,162 of record OY992896.1, on the reverse strand, counting down.
CAGGAGCATGGTTGTAGAGAGTGACTTATACTGGGGAATGGTTGTAGAGAGTCACATATACTGGGGCATGGTTATAGATGGTTACTCATACTGGGGCATGGTTGTTAAGTGTCACTCATAGTGGAGCGTGGTTGTAGAGAGTGACTTATACTGGCGCATGGTTGTAGAGAGTCACTTATACAGAAGCATGGTTGTAGAGAGTGACTTATACTGGGGAATGGTTGTAGAGAGTCACATATACTGGGGCATGGTTATAGATGGTTACTCATACTGGGGAATGGTTTAAGAGAGTCACTTATACTGGGACATGTTTGTTGAGAGTCACTCACATTAGGGCATGGTTGTAGAGAGTGACTTATACTGGGGCATTGTTGTAGAGAGTCACCTATACTAGAGAATGGTTGTAGAGTGTCACATATACTGGGGAATAGTGGTAGAGAGTCACATATACTGAGAATGGTTGTAAATAGTCTATCATACTAGGGAATGGTTGAAGCGTTTCACCTATACTGGGACATGGTTTTAGAGAGCCACTTCTATTGGGGCATGGTTGTAGAGAGTCACATATACTGGGGCATTGCTGTAGAGAGTCACATATACTAGGGAATGGTTGTAGAGAGTCACATATACTGGGTAATGGTTGTAGAGAGTTACATATACTGCGGCATGGTTGTAGAGAGTTACATATACTGGGGCATGGTTGTAGAGAGTCATTCCTATTGGGGAATGGTTGTAGAGAGTCATATATACTAGGGAATTGTTGTAGAGTGTCACATATACTGGGGAATTGTTGTAGCGAGTCACATATACTGAGAATGGTTGTAAATAGTCAATCATTCTGGGGAATGGTTGAAGCGATTCACCTATACTGGGACAATGTTTTAGAGAGCCACTCCTATTGGGTCATGGTTATAGAGAGTCACATATACAGGGCATGGTTGTATAGAGTCACATACACTGGGGCATTGTTTAGAGAGTTATATATACTGGGGAATAGATGTAGAGAGTCACATATTCTAGAGAATGGTTATAGAGAGTCACATATACTGGGGCTTGGTTATAGAGAGTTACTCATACTGTGGCATGGTTGACGAGAGTCACTTATACTGGGGCATTGTTGTAGAGAGTCACTCTTATTGGGGCAGGGTTGTAGAGAGTCACTCCTATTGGGGCATGATTGTAGAGAGTCACTCCTATTGGGGCATGGTTGTAGAGAGTCACATATACTTTTGCATGGTTGTAGAGAGTCACATATACTGGGGAATGGTTGTAGAGAGTCACTCATACTGGAGCATGGTTATAGAGACTTACATATACTGGGGCATGGTTGTACAGAGCCACTCCTATTGGGGCATGGTTGTAGAGAGTCACAACTATTGGGGCATGGTTAGAGAGAGTGACTTATACCGGGTCATTTTTGTAGAGAGTCACATATACTAGGGAATGGTTGTAGAGAGTCACATATACTGGGTAATGGTTGTAGAGAGTTACATATACTGGGGCATGGTTGTAGAGAGTTACATATACTGGGGCATGGTTGTAGAGAGTCATTCCTATTGGGGCATGGTTGTAGAGAGTCATATATACTAGGGTATTGTTGTAGAGTGTCACATATACTGGGGAATTGTTGTAGAGAGTCACATATACTGAGAATGGTTGTAAATAGTCAATCATTCTGGGGAATGGTTGAAGCGATTCACCTATACTGGGACATGGTTTTAGAGAGCCACTCCTATTGGGTCATGGTTGTAGAGAGTCACATATACAGGGCATGGTTGTATAGAGTCACATACACTGGGGCATTGTTTAGAGAGTTATATATACTGGGGAATAGATGTAGAGAGTCACATATTCTAGAGAATGGTTATAGAGAGTCACATATACTGGGGCTTGGTTATAGAGAGTTACTCATACTGTGGCATGGTTGACGAGAGTCACTTATACTGGGGCATTGTTGTAGAGAGTCACTCCTATTGGGGCAGGGTTGTAGAGAGTCACTCCTATTGGGGCATGATTGTAGAGAGTCACTCCTATTGGGGCATGGTTGTAGAGAGTCACATATACTTTTGCGTGGTTGTAGAGAGTCACATATACTGGGGAATGGTTGTAGAGAGTCACTCATACTGGAGCATGGTTATAGAGACTTACATATACTGGGGCATGGTTGTACGGAGCCACTCCTATTGGGGCATGGTTGTAGAGAGTCACAACTATTGGGGCATGGTTAGAGAGAGTGACTTATACCGGGTCATTTTTGTAGAGAGTCACATATACTAGGGAATGGTTTTAGAGAGTCATATATACTGGGTAGTGGTTGTAGAGAGTCACTTATACTGATGCATGGTTGTAGAGAATCGATCCTATTGGGGCATGATTGAAGAGAGTCACTCCTATTGGACATTGTTGTAGAGTCACTTCTATTGAGGCATGGTTGTTATGGGTCACATATACTTGGGCATGGTTGTATAGAGTCACATATACTGTAGAGAGTGACTTATACCGGGTGATTGTTGTAGAGAGTCACATATACTAGGGAATGGTTGTAGAGAGTCACATATACTGGGGCATGGTTGTAGAGAGTCACTCATACTGGGGAATGGTTGAAGATATTCACGTATAGTGGTGCATGGTTGTAGAGAGACACTCCTATTGGGAGATCTTCCGGTTTCAAGATGGCGACGGACGGTCGTGTTGTTTTGTGTTCGTTAACTTTTTCGCGTAGGGGATGGATTTATTCATCTCTTGCGTGTAATTGGTGTGCCAGGATGTAAAACCAGGAGTTTATACTCAAGATCTGCGCGGGTGCTACGGAGTTCGTGCATCGAGCGAAGCCTTCCTTGAGTGAATTTTCAGCAGCGTGTGTGGTTCTCAGCAGTCTGTGTTTACGTTTTTTCAACATGGCGGAACAACGTGTGTTTTCCGAGGGTTCAGCAGTCAACATAACGAAGCGGCGTGGTAGCCGCGCAGGGAGGAAGAAACAAGGTAAGCGCGGTGGTTTGAGGCGTTTTAGACTCAAGTGTCACCGTCTAGGACTCAGGAACATCCGTATTCTATATTGGAACTGTGCCAGTGTAAAACAACGGGGCTCTATTTTAGAAACCCTAGTTTACAGGAACGACATTGTAGCACTCCAGGAGACGAGACTGGGCGATCAGCCACTCCGAATTGCCGGCTTCAAATGTTTCTACAACAGACGACATCTGGGAACGGCGATTCTCGTTCGCGACAGCATGGTGGCGTCAGAGCTAGACATGTCCAGTTGGGACAGTGACGATATACAAATACAGGCGTTGAGAGTTCATTCCAGTGTACCATTCGTGTTGGTGAATGTTTATGCCCGCAATGGGAGTATGGACGCCCAGAAGTGGCAGTGCTTAAGTGGCATATTAGGCCACGAGAGGAATGTTATTTTCTGTGGTGACTTCAACGCTAAAGGCAGATCATGGGGAAACACTTCCTCCAATACACAAGGGGAGGAGCTCGAGACTGCACTGGAAACCATCGACCTGGTTTGTATCAACAGTGGCTGTGTCACCAGGACAGCAAGCCGTCCAGGCGATGAGGACAGTGCTATTGATCTGGCGCTAGTTTCACCTTTACTCACTACAGTGTGTAGATGGGGTGTCCTAGGACACCATGGCAGCGACCACCACCCTTGCAGCATATTGGTGGAGAAATTCAGAACCAGGCAGCACAAGCTAAAGGTAAAGACGTTCCAGTATGACAGTACAGGGCAAGATGTGGTGAGTAAAATAAGACGTGACAAGCGCAGAACGTTTCAGGGCAGGAAAAAAAGCTGGGAGCAGCCACCGTGGTGGAGTTTCGAGGTGGATAAGGCGTGGGTGGATAAGCGTATTGCTGTAAGGAGATGGCAAAATGCCAAGAAGAACAGAGCTGGTCATCCTAGTCCCTGCTTGCACTTAGAAAGAGAGATGCACACAAAAATAAGCTATTTCAAAAAACTGGTCACGGTGGTTAAAAGGGAAAAATGGGCAGAGGTGTGTCAAAGGGTAAGCACAGACAAGTCACTGAAATTGTTCTGGCGACTACATAAAAGCATGAGTGGTGTAGTCAAGAATAAGAGCATTTCTGACTTCCAAGGTGCTGACCTCATCTGGCAGAGGACAGACGAAGACAAGGGCAAAGCCCTCTTTGAACGCTACCTTGAGCAGGGCAACCAGACAGACATGGGAGGTCGAAATCTGGCCAAGGAGGTCACCTCAGACAGATGCAAGGCCCAGAACACTCCGGATGAAGACACAGTGACAGTGAAAGAAATCAAGGCTGTGCTTCGACGATCAAAAAACAGTGCTCCAGGTCCGGATGGCATAAGATACGACGACATAAATAGGTGTACCGACAATGAGCTAGAGAAACTAGCAGACATGTACAACAACAGTATAGTTAGTGCTAGCATCAAGGAGGAATGGTTACACAGCTATCTGATTCCCTTGCCGAAGCCTGACAAAGACCACAAAAAAATTCAGGGATATCGAATTATAACCATGCAGAATACAATAGGCAAGCTGCTGGAGAAGGTAATTGCCAGGAAAATATCAAGCCAACTAGAGAGGCAAGGTGTTTTCCCACCTACCCTGGGTGGGTACCGTCCAAAAAGAGAAACCTGGACCAATGCAGCAGTCTTTGCCCAGGATGTCTATGAAGGTTTCCACTCAGGCACTGAAACCGTTGCTGCAGCGATTGATCTTGAGGACGCATACAACAGAGTACCACTGGATTTTTTAATGTTTCAGCTTCTTGAACTAAACGTAAGTCCATTCCTCCTTAGTTGGATCGCTGCAGCCCTCTTCCAACGGAAAGTAGTTTTTAGATGTGGCAGTTGGACTTCGGAACCAACAACAATATATCCTGGCCTACCACAGGGATCACCATTATCTCCGGTACTGTTCAACGCCTACACAGTGAGAATCACCAGTGAGCAGATCACTGGACCTGGCAGGACATTGTCATATGCCGATGATGTTTTAGTGTATCGTCAGGGTAAGGATAGAGAGGAGGTTGCTGGGGAACTACAAACCGAACTCAATCGCATAAGTACTTGGTGTGATGAAGCTGGGGCAATGGTTAACCCAACAAAGGCAACAGTGACTTGGTTCTCGTTGAATAATCATATTGTCAACAATCCAACACCAACTGTAATGCTGTGTTCAGAGACGGTGGAAAGAACGCAGGCAATGAATTACCTGGGGATACGGTTTGATCGAAGCCTTGCTTATAATGTGCACATAGACCAGGTGATAACAAAGGCCAAGCGGGGTTTGGCAGCGATGCGGGTGATGGCGGCAGCAAACTGTGAGCAGCGCCATCTATGTCTTCTGTACGAGGGGCTGGTCATGTCTGTTTTGGAGTATGCAATGGCAATCTTGACTCTCAGCCATAAGCAGATAGAAAGGATGGAAAGGATACAGAATGAAGCTATGCGCATTATTCTTGGATGTACAAGAGATACAGCATGCAGGGCGATGCGCTACCTTCTTGATTTTCCAACCATTGAAGAGAGAATACAAGTTTGCAGGGCACGCGCCTACCTCAGAATTAACGCAAACACACAACATCCACTGCATAGTGAAATTAGGAAGGTGAAGGGCAGCAGGTTAAAAAGAGGACGGTCGTGGATGGGTCAAGCCGAAGACATTCTTCAACAGGTGTGTTCACTTGAGGACTTAGAACCTGGCGAGGAGTGGGTGCAAGTGCCAACAGACTTCTGCACATCCTTTTCAGTTTGCATCCAATTAGATAGAAAATGCAGACAAGAAAATCCGGCTGCTGTTGAGGCTGAAGTACAAGCGTTGATTTTCGAGAATTCGCTAGACGGTGACGCGGTCATCTACACAGATGGGTCGGTCGTCTGACATGTGAGAAGCTCATGGGCCTTTACAGCTCGGGCCGGAGGGAGAATTGTGAAGGAGGACTCTGGTGCTTTCACTGAAACCACAAGTAGCCTGACCATGGAAGTCATGGCAGTAAGTAAAGCAATAACATGGCTCGAGACACAGACATTCACCAGGGCTTGTTTCCTTAGCGACTCAATGAACATGATCAAGAGGATAGAGGAGGGGTCGATCCGAAGAGAATGGTTGCTGCCTCTGAAGCGGTCTCGGCTGGCAAAGATTAGTTTCATCTTCGTGCCAGGGCATGCGGGAGTACAAGGAAATGAGCGGGCTGACAAGCTCGCAGGTGAGGCTACTGTGGAGGGCGGCCGCGCCATGGACCAGGCTGACATTCTGAATGCTCTACGTGATGTGAGACTTTTGCGAGAACCAAGTGATGACTGTGAATCTACAACAATGGCCAGACTGCTAGAGCATCAAATTAAAAGAGGTGTGGCCAAACAAGAACACTACGCAGGAAGCCAAAGAAGATTGATAAACCAACACAGAACTGGCGTCGTTAGCCGCTACACGCTGCGGGATTTGCTGAGGAGGGGATCCGAGCACTTATGGACTGAATGGTTCGATGTGCAGCGAGGATGATCTGTCGACTAACTAACTCCTATTGGGGCATGATTGTAGAGATTCACTCCTATTGGATATTGTTGTAGAGAGTCACTCCTATTGGGGCATCGTTGTAGAGGGCCACATATACTAGGGAATGGTTGTAGAGAGTCAAATATACTGGGTAATGGTTGTAGAGAGTCACTTATACTGGTGCATTGTTGTAAAGAGTCTCTCTTATAGGGGCATGATTGTAGAGAGTCACTCCTATTGGACATTGTTTTAAAGAGTCACTCCTATTGGGGCATGATTGTAGAGGGTCACATATACTGGGGCATGGTTGTAAAGAGTCACATATACTGGGGAATAGTTGTAGAGAGTCACTCATGCTATGGAATGGTTGAAGAGAGTCACTTATACTAGGGCATTGTTGTAGAGAGTCACTCCTATTGGGGTATGGTTGTAGAGAGTCACTCTTATTGGGGCATGTTTGTAGAGAGTCACTCCTATTGTTGCATGGATGTAGTGAGTCTCATATACTGGAGCATGGTTGTAGAGAGTCACTCATACTGGGGCATGGTTGATAGAGTCACTCATAATTGGGCATGGTTGTAGAGAGTCACTCATACTGGGGCATGGTTGTAGAGAGTGACTTATACTGGCGCATGGTTGCAGAGAGTCACTTATACAGGAGCATGGTTGTAGAGAGTGACTTATACTGGGGAATGGTTGTAGAGAGTCACATATACTGGGGCATGGTTATAGATGGTTACTCATACTGGGGCATGGTTGTTAATTGTCACTCATAGTGGAGCGTGGTTGTAGAGAGTGACTTATACTGGCGCATGGTTGTAGAGAGTCACTTATACAGAAGCATGGTTGTAGAGAGTGACTTATACTGGGGAATGGTTGTAGAGAGTCACATATACTGGGGCATGGTTATAGATGGTTACTCATACTGGGGCATGGTTGTAGAGAGTGACTTATATTGGGGCATGGTTGTAGAGAGTCACTTATATTGGGACATGGTTATAGAAAGTCACTCATACTGGGGAATGGTTTAAGAGAGTCACTTATACTGGGACATGTTTGTTGAGAGTCACTCACATTAGGGCATGGTCGTAGAGAGTGACTTATACTGGGGCATTGTTGTAGAGAGTCACCTATACTAGAGAATGGTTGTAGAGTGTCACATATACTGGGGAATAGTGGTAGAGAGTCACATATACTGAGAATGGTTGTAAATAGTCTATCATACTAGGGAATGGTTGAAGCGTTTCACCTATACTGGGACATGGTTTTAGAGAGCCACTTCTATTGGGGCATGGTTGTAAAGAGTCACATATACTGGGGAATAGTTGTAGAGAGTCACTCATGCTATGGAATGGTTGAAGAGAGTCACTTATACTAGGGCATTGTTGTAGAGAGTCACTCCTATTGGGGTATGGTTGTAGAGAGTCACTCTTATTGGGGCATGTTTGTAGAGAGTCACTCCTATTGTTGCATGGATGTAGTGAGTCTCATATACTGGAGCATGGTTGTAGAGAGTCACTCATACTGGGGCATGGTTGATAGAGTCACTCATAATTGGGCATGGTTGTAGAGAGTCACTCATACTGGGGCATGGTTGTAGAGAGTGACTTATACTGGCACATGGTTGCAGAGAGTCACTTATACAGGAGCATGGTTGTAGAGAGTGACTTATACTGGGGAATGGTTGTAGAGAGTCACATATACTGGGGCATGGTTATAGATGGTTACTCATACTGGGGCATGGTTGTTAATTGTCACTCATAGTGGAGCGTGGTTGTAGAGAGTGACTTATACTGGCGCATGGTTGTAGAGAGTCACTTATACAGAACCATGGTTGTAGAGAGTGACTTATACTGGGGAATGGTTGTAGAGAGTCACATATACTGGGGCATGGTTATAGATGGTTACTCATACTGGGGCATGGTTGTAGAGAGTGACTTATACTGGGGCATGGTTGTAGAGAGTCACTTATATTGGGACATGGTTATAGAAAGTCACTCATACTGGGGAATGGTTTAAGAGAGTCACTTATACTGGGACATGTTTGTTGAGAGTCACTCACATTAGGGCATGGTCGTAGAGAGTGACTTATACTGGGGCATTGTTGTAGAGAGTCACCTATACTAGAGAATGGTTGTAGAGTGTCACATATACTGGGGAATAGTGGTAGAGAGTCACATATACTGAGAATGGTTGTAACATACTAGGGAATGGTTGAAGCGTTTCACCTATACTGGGACATGGTTTTAGAGAGCCACTTCTATTGGGGCATGGTTGTAGAGAGTCACATATACTGGGGCATTGCTGTAGAGAGTCACATATACTAGGGAATGGTTGTAGAGAGTCACATATACTGGGTAATGATTGTAGAGAGTTACATATACTGGGGCATGGTTGTAGAGAGTTACATATACTGGGGCATGGTTGTAGAGAGTCATTCCTATTGGGGCATGGTTGTAGAGAGTCATATATACTAGGGTATTGTTGTAGAGTGTCACATATACTGGGGAATTGTTGTAGAAAGTCACATATACTGAGAATGGTTGTAAATAGTCAATCATTCTGGGGAATGGTTGAAGCGATTCACCTATACTGGGACATGGTTTTAGAGAGCCACTCCTATTGGGTCATGGTTGTAGAGAGTCACATATACAGGGCATGGTTGTATAGAGTCACATACACTTTGGCATTGTTTAGAGAGTTATATATACTGGGGAATAGATGTAGAGAGTCACATATTCTAGAGAATGGTTATAGAAAGTCACATATACTGGGGCTTGGTTATAGAGAGTTACTCATAATGTGGCATGGTTGAAGAGAGTCACTTATACTGGGGCATTGTTGAAGAGAGTCACTCCTATTGGGGCAGGGTTGTAGAGAGTCACTCCTATTGGGGCATGATTGTAGAGAGTCACTCCCATTGGGGCATGGTTGTAGAGAGTCACATATACTTTTGCATGGTTGTAGAGAGTCACATATACTGGGGAATGGTTGTAGAGAGTCACTCATACTGGAGCATGGTTATAGAGACTTACATATACTGGGGCATGGTTGTACAGAGCCACTCCTATTGTGGCATGGTTGTAGAGAGTCACAACTATTGGGGCATGGTTAGAGAGAGTGACTTATACCGGGTCATTTTTGTAGAGAGTCACATATACTAGGGAATGGTTGTAGAGAGTCATATATACTGGGTAGTGGTTGTAGAGAGTCACTTATACTGATGCATGGTTGTAGAGAATCGATCCTATTGGGGCATGATTGAAGAGAGTCACTCCTATTGGACATTGTTGTAGAGAGTCACTTCTATTGAGGCATGGTTGTTATGGGTCACATATACTTGGGCATGGTTGTATAGAGTCACATATACTGGGGTATGATTGTAGAGAGTGACTTATACCGGGTGATTGTTGTAGAGAGTCACATATACTAGGGAATGGTTGTAGAGAGTCACATATATTGGGGCATTGTTGTAGAGAGTCACTCATACTGGGGAATGGTTGAAGAAATTCACGTATACTGGTGCATGGTTGTAGAGAGACACTCCTATTGGGGCATGATTGTAGAGATTCACTCCTATTGGATATTGTTGTAGAGAGTCACTCCTATTGGGGCATCGTTGTAGAGGGCCACATATACTGAGGAATAATTGTAGAGAGTCACTCATACTAGGGAATAGTTTAAGAGAGTCACTTATACTAGGGCATTGTTGTAGAGCGTCACTCCTATTGGGGCATGGTCGTAGAGAGTAACCTATACGGGGGTATTGTTGTAGAGAGTCACTCATACTGGGACATGGTTATAGAGAGTCACTCATACTGGGGAATGGTTGAAGAGAGTCACTTTTACTGGGGCATGTTTGTTAAGAGTGACCCATACTGGGGTATGGTTGTAGAGAGTTACTTATATCGGGTCATTGTTGTAGAGAGTCACATATACTAGGGAATGGTTGTAGAGAGTCAAATATACTGGGTAATGGTTGTAGAGAGTCACTTATACTGGTGCATTGTTGTAAAGAGTCACTCTTATAGGGGCATGATTGTAGAGAGTCACTCCTATTGGACATTGTTGTAAAGAGTCACTCCTATTGGGGCATGATTGTAGAGGGTCACATATACTGGGGCATGGTTGTAAAGAGTCACATATACTGGGGAATAGTTGTAGAGAGTCACTCATGCTTTGGAATGGTTGAAGAGAGTCACTTATACTAGGGCATTGTTGTAGAGTGTCACTCCTATTGGGGTATGGTTGTAGAGAGTCACTCCTATTGGGGCATGTTTGTAGAGAGTCACTCCTATTGTTGCATGGATGTAGTGAGTCTCATATACTGGAGCATGGTTGTAGAGAGTCACTCATACTGGGGCATGGTTGATAGAGTCACTCATAACTGGGCATGGTTGTAGAGAGTCACTCATACTGGGGCATGGTTGTAGAGAGTGACTTATACTGGCGCATGGTTGCAGAGAGTCACTTATACAGGAGCATGGTTGTAGAGAGTGACTTATACTTAGGAATGGTTGTAGAGAGTCACATATACTGGGGCATAGTTATAGATGGTTACTCATACTGGGGCATGGTTGTTAAGTGTCACTCATACTGGGGCGTGGTTGTAGAGAGTGACTTATACTGGCGCATGGCTGTAGAGAGTCACTTATACAAGAGCATGGTTGTAGAGAGTGACTTATACTGGGGAATGGTTGTAGAGAGTCACATATACTGGGGCATGGTTATAGATGGTTACTCATACTGGGGCATGGTTGTAGAGAGTGACTTATACTGGGGCATGGTTGTAGAGAGTCACTTATATTGGGACATGGTTATAGAAAGTCACTCATACTGGGGAATGGTTTAAGAGAGTCACTTATACTGGGACATGTTTGTTGAGAGTCACTCACATTAGGGCATGGTCGTAGAGAGTGACCTATACTGGGGCATTGTTGTAGAGAGTCACTCATACTGGGACACGATTATAAAGAGTCACTAATACTAGGGTATGGTTGTAGAGAGTCACATATACTAGGCAATGGTTGTAGAGTGTCACATATACTGGGGAATTGTTGTAGAGAGTCACATATACTAAAAATGGTTGTAAATAGTCAATTATACTTGGGAATGATTGAAGCGTTTCACCTATACTGGTTCATGGTTTTAGAGAGCCACTCCTATTGGGGCATGGTTGAAGAGAGTCACATATACAGGGCATGGTTGTATAGAGTCACATACACTGGGACATTGTTTAGAGAGTTACATATACTGGGGAATGGATGTAGAGAGTCATATATACTAGCGAATGGTTATAGAGAGTCACATATACTGGGGCGTGGTTATAGAGAGTTACTCATACTGGGGCATGGTTGTAGAGAGTGACTTATATTTGGGCATGGTTATAGAGAGTGACTTATATCGGGGCATAGTTGTAGAGAGTGACTTATACTGTGGCATGGTTGTAGAGAGTGACTTATAATGGGGCATGGTTGTAGAGAGTTACTTATACTGGGGCATGGTTGTAGAGAGTCACTTATACTGGGGCATGGTTGTATAGAGTCACTTATACTGGGGCATGGTTGAAGAGAGTGACTTATACTGGGGTATGGTTGTAGAGAGTGATTTATACTGGGGTATGGTTGTAGAGAGACAATTATACTAGGGCATGGTTGTAGACATTCAATTATACTGGGGCATGGTTGTAGAGAGTCTCTTATATTGGGCTATGGTTATAGAAAGTCACTCATACTGGGGAATGGTTGAAGAGAGTCACTTATATTGGAGCATTGTTGTAGAGAGTCACTCATATTGGGGCTTGGTTGTAGAGAGACACTTATACTGGTTCATTGTTGTAGAGAGTCTCTTATACTGGGGCATGGTTGTAGAGAGTCACCTATACTAGGGAATGGTTGTAGAGTGTCACATATACTGGGGAATAGTTGTAGAGAGTCACATATACTGAGAATGGTTGTAAATAGTCAATCATACTGGGGAATGGTTGAAGCGTTTCACCTATACTGGGACATGGTTTTAGAGAGCCACTTCTATTGGGGCATGGTTGTAGAGAGTGACTTATACTGGGGTATGGTTGTAGAGAGTGATTTATACTGGGGTATGGTTGTAGAGAGACACTTATACTGGGGCATGGTTGTAGACATTTAATTATACTGGGGCATGGTTGTAGAGAGTCACTTATATTGGGTCATGGTTATAGAGAGTCACTCATACTGGGGAATGGTTGAAGAGAGTCACTTATACAGGGGCATTGTTGTAGCGAGTCAGTCATATTGGGGCTTGGTTGTAGAGAGTCACCTATACTAGGGCATTGTTGTAGAGAGTCACTCATACTGGGACATGGTTGTAGAGAGTGACTTATATTTGGGCATGGTTATAGAGAGTGACTTATATCGGGGCATAGTTGTAGAGAGTGACTTATACTGTGGCATGGTTGTAGAGAGTGACTTATAATGGGGCATGGTTGTAGAGAGTTACTTATACTGGGGCATGGTTGTAGAGAGTCACTTATACTGGGGCATGGTTGTATAGAGTCACTTATACTGGGGCATGGTTGAAGAGAGTGACTTATACTGGGGTATGGTTGTAGAGAGTGATTTATACTGGGGTATGGTTGTAGAGAGACAATTATACTAGGGCATGGTTGTAGACATTCAATTATACTGGGGCATGGTTGTAGAGAGTCTCTTATATTGGGCTATGGTTATAGAAAGTCACTCATACTGGGGAATGGTTGAAGAGAGTCACTTATATTGGAGCATTGTTGTAGAGAGTCACTCATATTGGGGCTTGGTTGTAGAGAGACACTTATACTGGTTCATTGTTGTAGAGAGTCTCTTATACTGGGGCATGGTTGTAGAGAGTCACCTATACTAGGGAATGGTTGTAGAGTGTCACATATACTGGGGAATAGTTGTAGAGAGTCACATATACTGAGAATGGTTGTAAATAGTCAATCATACTGGGGAATGGTTGAAGCGTTTCACCTATACTGGGACATGGTTTTAGAGAGCCACTTCTATTGGGGCATGGTTGTAGAGAGTGACTTATACTGGGGTATGGTTGTAGAGAGTGATTTATACTGGGGTATGGTTGTAGAGAGACACTTATACTGGGGCATGGTTGTAGACATTTAATTATACTGGGGCATGGTTGTAGAGAGTCACTTATATTGGGTCATGGTTATAGAGAGTCACTCATACTGGGGAATGGTTGAAGAGAGTCACTTATACAGGGGCATTGTTGTAGCGAGTCAGTCATATTGGGGCTTGGTTGTAGAGAGTCACCTATACTAGGGCATTGTTGTAGAGAGTCACTCATACTGGGACATGGTTATAGAGAGTCACTCATACTGGGGAATGGTTGAAGAGAGTCACTTATACTGGGGCATGTTTGTTGAGAGTGACCCATACTGGGGTATGGTTGTAGAGAGTTACTTATACCGGGTCATTGTTGTAGAGAGTCACATATACTAGGGAATGGTTGTAGAGAGTCAAATATACTGGGTACTGGTTGTACAGAGTCACTTATACTGGTGCATTGTTGTAAAGAATCACTCTTATAGGGGCATGATTGTAGAGAGTCACTCCTATTGGACATTGTTGTAAAGAGTCACTCCTATTGGGGCATGATTGTAGAGGGTCACATATACTGGGGAATAGTTGTAGAGAGTCACTCATGCTATGGAATGGTTGAAGAGAGTCACTTATACTAGGGCATTGTTGTAGAGATTCACTCCTATTGGGGTATGGTTGTAGAGAGTCACTCCTATTGGGGCATGTTTGTAGAGAGTCACGCCTATTGTTGCATGGATGTAGTGAGTCTCATATACTGGAGCATGGTTGTAGAGAGTCACTCATACTGGGGCATGGTTGATAGAGTCACTCATAATTGGGCATGGTTGTAGAGAGTCACTCATACTGGGGCGTGGTTGTAGAGAGTGACTTATACTGGCGCATGGTTGTAGAGAGTCACTTATACAGGAGCATGGTTGTAGAGAGTGATTTATACTGGGGAATGGTTGTAGAGAGTCACATATACTGGGGCATGGTTATAGATGGTTACTCATACTGGGGCATGGTTGTTAAGTGTCACTCATACTGGGGCATGGTTGTAGAGAGTGACTTATACTGGTGCATGGTTGTAGAGAGTCACTTATACAGGAGCATGGTTGTAGAGAGTGACTTATACTGGGGAATGGTTGTAGAGAGTCACATATACTTTGGCATGGTTATAGATGGTTACTCATACTGGGGCATGGTTGTAGAGAGTGACTTATACTGGGGCATGGTTGTAGAGAGTCACTTATATTGGGACATGGTTATAGAAAGTCACTCATACTGGGGAATATTTTAAGAGAGTCACTTATACTGGGGCATGTTTGTTGAGAGTCACTCACATTAGGGCATGGTCGTAGAGAGTGACCTATACTGGGGCATTGTTGTAGAGAGTCACTCATACTGGGACACGATTATAAAGAGTCACTAATACTAGGGTATGGTTGTAGAGAGTGACTTATACCGTGTCAGTGTTGTAGAGAGTCACATATACTAGGGAATGGTTGTAGAGTGTCACATATACTGGGTAATGGTTTTAGAGTGTCACTCATACTTGGGAATGGTTGAAGATAGTCACTCCATTTGGGGCATGATTGTAGAGAGTCACTCCTATTGGACATTGTTGTAGAGAGTCACTCCTATTGGGGCTTGGTTGTAGAGAGTCACATATACTGGCGCATAGTTGTAACAAGTCACATATATTGGGAATGGTTGTAGAGAGTCACATATACTAGGGAATGGTTGTAGAGAGTCACATATACTGGGGCATGGCTATAGACAGTTACTCATACTGGGGCATGGTTGTAGAGAGTCACTTATACTGAGGCATGGTTGTAGAGAGGTACTTATATTTGGGCATAGTTGTAGAGAGTGACTTATACTGGGGCATTGTTGAAGAGAGTCACATATACTACGGAATGGTTGTAGAGTGTCACATATACTGGGGAATTGTTGTAGAGAGTCACATATACTGAGAATGGTTGTAAATAGTCAATCATTCTGGGGAATGGTTGAAGCGATTCACCTATACTGGGACATGGTTTTAGAGAGCCACTCCTATTGGGTCATGGTTGTAGAGAGTCACATATACAGGGCATGGTTGTATAGAGTCACATACACTGGGGCATTGTTTAGAGAGTTATATATACTGGGGAATAGATGTAGAGAGTCACATATTCTAGAGAATGGTTATAGAGAGTCACATATACTGGGGCTTGGTTATAGAGAGTTACATATACTGTGGCATGGTTGACGAGACTCACTTATACAGGGGCATTGTTGTAGAGAGTCACTCCTATTGGGGCAGGGTTGTAGAGAGTCACTCCTATTGGAACATGATTGTAGAGAGTCACTCCTATTGGGGCATGGTTGTAGAGAGTCACATATACTTTTTCATGGTATATGTAACTCTCTAAACAATGCCCCAGTGTATGTAACTCTATACAACCATGCCCTGTATATGTGACTCTCTACAACCATGCCCCAATAGGAGTGGCTCTCTAAAACCATGCCCCAATAGGAGTGACTCTCTACAATCATGCCCCAATAGGAGTGACTCTCTACAACCCTGCCCCAATAAGAGTGACTCTCTACAACAATGCCCCAGTATAAGTGACTCTCGTCAACCATGCCACAGTATGAGTAACTCTCTATAACCAAGCCCCAGTATATGTGACTCTCTATAACCATTCTCTAGAATATGATGACTCTCTACATCTATTCCCCAGTATATATAACTCTCTAAACAATGCCCCAGTGTATGTGACTCTATACAACCATGCCCTGTATATGTGACTCTCTACAACCATGACCCAATAGGAGTGGCTCTCTAAAACCATGTCCCAGTATAGGTGAATCGCTTCAACCATTCCCCAGAATGATTGACTATTTACAACCATTCTCAGTATATGTGACTCTCTACAACAATTCCCCAGTATATGTGACACTCTACAACCATTCCGTAGTATATGTGACTCTCTTCAACAATGCCCCAGTATAAGTCACTCTCTACAACTATGCCCAAATATAAGTACCTCTCTACAACCATGCCCCAGTATAAGTGACTCTCTACAACCATGCCCCAGTATGAGTAACTGTCTATAGCCATGCCCCAGTATATGTGACTCTCTACAACCATTCCCTAGTATATGTGACTCTCTACAACCATTCCCAATATATGTGACTCGTTACAACTATGCGCCAGTGTATGGTGTGTGGGTTTGAGATATGTGTGCGGTGTGTTGGTGGGGGATGTGTGAATGATGTGTGGGTGGAGGGTATGTTTGTGGTGGTATGGGTGGAGGATAGTGTGTGGTGTGGGGGATGTGTGTGATGAGTGCGGGGAATGTGCGTATGGGTGGGGTATATGTGTGGGTGAGCAGGGGATTGTGGTGGTTGGGGGAAGTATGTGGGGGAGTGTGGGTGGGAGATATGTGTGTGTGGGTGTGGAATGTGTGGGTGGGGGTGTGTTAGTGGCTTAGGGATGTGTAGGTGGGTGAGGGAGTTGTATGTGTCGGGGTGGGATGTGTGAGTGGGTGGAGGATGTGTGTGGGGGTAGGGGTATTGTGATCGAGAGATGTTTGGTTGGGGGTGGGTGGGGTGTGTGGGTGCGTAGTGGAGGATGTATGCGTGAGTGAGTGTGTGTTGGTGGACGGGTAGGGAATGCGTGTGTGGGTGGGGAGAGGTGTGTGGTGTGTTGGTTGGTGATATTGTGTGAGTGAGGTATGTGTGTGTGGGTGGGGGATTTTTGTGGTGTGTGAGTGGGGGTATGTGGGGTGGATGGGTAAGGGTATCTGTGTGGGTGTGGGTGGAAATATTGTGTGGTATCTGGGTGGGGGATATGTGTGTGGTGTGTAAGTGGGGATGTGTTGGTGAGGGATATGTGTGTGTGTGGTGCGTGGGTTGGGAATAGTGCGTGGTAGGGGGTTATGTGATGTGCGGGTGGGGGATTGTGTGGTGAGGGATTAGGTTAAGGCATGTGTGGGTGGGTGGAAGTTGTATGTGTGGGTGGTGGGGTGTGTGTGAGTGGATTGGGGATGTATGGATGGTTAGGGAGATGTGTGTGTGTGTGTGTGTGGGGGGGGGGGGGGGGTAGGGACATGTCAGTTGGTGGGGATGTGTGTGTATGGTTTGGGGATGTGTGAGTGGATGTGCGATGTGTGGGTTGGTGGGGGATTGTGTGTGTGTGGGTGGGGAATATGTTGTCGATTGAGATGTGGCTGGGGGATGGGTGGTTTGAGGTGTGGGTGGGGAGAGGATGTGTGGGGTAGGATGTGGATGGGCGTGGGATGTGTGGGTTGGTGGGGGAATGTTTGTGGGTGGCGAGTGTGTTTTGGTTGGGGGATCAGGTGAGGGCAGTGTGTGTGGGTGGGGGTTGTGCGGGAGGGGGATGGGTCGGTTGGTGGGGTATGTATGTGTCCCTTGGTGTGCGTGTGTGTCGGTAGGTGGGGGTGTGTATGTTTCCCTTGGTGCGCGTGTGTGTAGGTAGGTGGGGGTGTTGTGTGGGTGGGGTGATGTATGGATAGGCGGGAGATGGGCTTCATAACATGGTAATTAGCCTTGTTTATGTTTACAACATTCATTTCACAATGTTTATTTTTCTTCCTATGTAAATGTATAATGCTCTTGATGAACTAAAGACGAGTGATTGGAAGGGCCGAATGTAAGACGGGCCTGTGCGCCCAATTTGTGACCCTAATAAAGTTGATTTGATTTGATTTGATTTGATATCTATCTATCTATATCTATCTATCTATCTATCTATCTATCTATCTATCTATCTATCTATCTATCTATCTATCTATCTATCTATCTAATCTATCTGTCTGTCTGTCTGTCGGTCGGTCGGTCGGCCGGCCGGCCCGCCCACCCACCGACCGACCGACTGACCGACCCACCAACCGACCGACCTACCGATATCTATCTATCTATCTATCTATCTATCTATCTATCTATCTATCTATCTATCTATCTATCTATCTATCTATCTATCTATCTATCTATCTAATCTATCTGTCTGTCTGTCTGTCTGCTTGCCTGCAAGCCCACCCACCCACCAACCGACCTACCTACCGATATCTATCTATCTATCTATCTATCTATCTATCTATCTATCTATCTATCTATCTATCTATCTATCTATCTATCTATCTATCTATCTATCTATCTATCTAATATATCTGTCTGTCTGCCTTCCTGTCTGCCGACCCACCCACCCACCGACCGACCGACCGACCGACCGACCGACCGACCCACTCAGCCAGCCAGCCAGCCATCCATCCACCCACCTATCTTTCTGCCTACCTACCTACCTACCTTTCTGTCTGTCTGTCCGGGCCGCGTCATTCATTTTATTCGGAGACTCCCGAGGGTCGTCGCTGGAGCTACGGAGTTCGTCCTTTGTGCGACGCTTTCCGCGCTGCGGAAAGAAACTGAGCAATATGGGATAAAAACCCGGTGCAATGCAGCCGATTCTGTCGATTGTAAGCTACTTCTTTGATTGCACCCACTCCCATACGAATCCAGATACGCCTTTGTTTGTCATCTGAATTTGCAGGTCCTCATTACCGTAAACATAACTTTTTTAGCAAGAAATCACTAGTTGTTAAGCAAAACATCAAAGGAATGATGCCGCTTTCAATGATTTA
Source organism: Cepaea hortensis (assembly GCA_963921405.1). Lineage (NCBI taxonomy): Eukaryota > Metazoa > Mollusca > Gastropoda > Stylommatophora > Helicidae > Cepaea > Cepaea hortensis. The sequence goes on along the minus strand of OY992896.1, from coordinate 1,348,971 downwards.
AGTTGTTTTTGGACCTATCAAAGACATATTCCTTGGGTGGGGGTAAATATAAGACGGCTGGAAAAATTTCATAACGATGCAACAGACAGTTTTCAAAATAATTGATCTTGAATGACGGCATAAATTTCCGGACAGACTATACTAGTCCGTTCTACAAAAAGCAAAGGAAACCGCTAAGTTTGTAGAGAAATAAAACTTAGACACTCAATATTTTACTGGACACTTTGTGAGGATCATTAAATTAGAAACCGTAGTAGTAGTAGTAGTAGTAGTAGTAGTAGTAGTAGTAGTAGTAGTAGTAGTAGTAGTAGTAGTAGTAGTAGTAGTAGTAGTAGTAGTAGTAGTAGTAGTAGTAGTAGTAATAGTAGTAGTAGTAGTAGTAGTAGTAGTAGTAGTAGTAGTAGCAGCAGCAGCAGCAGCAGCAGCAGCAGCAGTAGTAGTAGTAGTAGTAGTAGTAGTAGTAGTAGTAGTAGTAGTAGTAGTAGTAGTAGTAGTAGTAGTAGTAGTAGTAGTAGTAGTAGTAGTAGTAGTAGTAGTGCTAATACTACTATCACCACTACTATATATATATATTGGGGTAAATTCTTTTACCTTTTCTATTTTTTTTTTTCAGGACATCCACCCTTTGGCATTGGATGGATGTCCTGGGCGTGGTCCTAGAAAGGAGCGTTAGGGGGCGGCGGGCGGGAGGGCCTGTACGGGGCTCAGCTCTCCTTGATGGGCCACTGGCTGTGCCTGGGAGATGATGGTGACATCTTGGCAAGGAGAGCGCAGGCGCTGGAATCGAACAGAGAGAAGGAACGACTTACTGGGGCAACGGATTGCAACCGACCTTGAGGTACAGTCTACGCACACGACGAGTCCTTGTCAGGACTAAATAGCCAGGTAATCAGTACCGGGGAGAACCACAACAGATAATAACCAACTCTGTACTAGTTTTTTAATTTTAAAAAAAAGGAAGCGGTGCCTGGAAGAATTTGGAACCGGACAAACCCGACGTAAGACCGGAATGTATCACGATCAAGGCACGCCAATAAACAAGTTCAAAACCGACACAAGAACCAGCCTTCACCGGAGCGGGAGCTACAACCAACACGAGCCAAATTAACTCGAAAGAGAGCACAAAGAGGAACAGTATCAAAACACACAAACCCACGCATCGACATCCTAACCAACGCTGAAAAAGCAGGTTGATGGAGACCGAGTTTGCAATTTTTTTTTTCAACATCGGATCGGGTTGGAACTGTTGTTCTCACCTCAGTTGACAGCGTTTAATTTAACAGTTTGTTGTCCATCTTGTAATGGATAGTTAGTTAGTTAGTTAGTCGACAGATCATCCTCGTTGCACATTGGACCATTCAGTCCATAAGTGCTCGGATCCCCTCCTCAGCAAATCCCGCAGCGTGTAGCGGCTAACGACGCCAGTTCTGTGTTGGTTTATCAATCTTCTTTGGCTTCCTGCGTAGTGTTCTTGTTTGGCCACCCCTCTTTTAATTTGCTGCTCTTGCAGTCTGGCCATTGTTGTAGATTCACAGTTATCACTTGGTTCTCGCAACAGTCTTACTTCTCGTAGAGCATTAATAATGTCAGCCTGGTCCATGGCGTGCCCGCCCTTCACAGTAGCCTCACCTGCGAGCTTGTCAGCCCGCTCATTTCCTTGTACTCCCGCATGCCCTGGCACGAAGATGAAACTAATCTTTGCCAGCCGAGACCGCTTCACAGGCAACAACCATTCTTTTCGGATCGACCCCTCCTCTATCCTCTTGATCATGTTCATTGAGTCGCTAAGGACACAAGCCCTAGTGAATGTCTGTGTCTCGAGCCATGTTATTGCTTTACTTACTGCCATGACTTCCATGGTCAGGCTGCTTGTGGTTTCAGTGAAAGCACCTGAGTCCTCCTTCACAATTCTCACTCCGGCCCGAGCTGTAAAGGCCCATGAGCTTCTTACATGTCGGACGACCGACCCATCTGTGTAGATGACCGCGTCACCGTCTAGCGAATTCTCGAAAATCAACGCTTGTACTTCAGCCTCCACAGCAGCTGGATTTTCTTGTCTGCATTTCCTATCTAGTTGGATGCAAACTGAAAAGGATGTGCAGAAGTCTGTTGGCACTTGCACCCACTCCTCGCCAGGTTCTAAGTCCTTAAGTGAACACACCTGTTGAAGAATGTCTTCGGCTTGACCCATCCACGACCGCCCTCTTTTTAACCTGCTGCCCTTCACCTTCCTAATTTCAGTATGCAGTGGATGTTGTGTGTTTGCGTTAATTCTGAGGTAGGCGCGTGCCCTGCAAACTTGTATTCTCTCTTCAATGGTTGGAAAATCAAGAAGGTAGCTCATCGCCCTACATGCTGTATCTCTTGTACATCCAAGAATAATGCACATAGCTTCATTCTGTATTCTTTCCATCCTTTCTATCTGCTTATGGCTGAGAGTCAGGATTGCCTTTGCATACTCCAAAATAGACATGACCAACCCCTCGTACAGAAGACATAGATGGCGCTGCTCACAGTTTGCTGCCGCCATCACCCTCATCGCAGCCAAACCCCGCTTGGCCTTTGTTATCACCTGGTCTATGTGCACATTATAAGCGAGGCTTCGATCAAACCGTATCCCCAGGTAATTCATTGCCTGCGTTCTTTCCACCGTCTCTGAACACAGCATTACAGTTGGTGTTGGAGTGTTGACAATATGATTATTCAACGAGAACCAAGTCACTGTTGCCTTTGTTGGGTTGACCATTGCCCTAGCTTCATCACACCAAGTACTTATGCGATTGAGTTCGGTTTGTAGTTCCACAGCAACCTCCTCTCTATCCTTACCCTGACGATACACTAAAACATCATCGGCATATGACAATGTCCTGCCAGGTCCGGTGATTTGCTCACTGGTGATTCTCACTGTGTAATGGGTACTTTGCTCAAAGCAATTCTTGTTCCATTCCGTACAAGGCATCTCCCGTATGATATTATGACTGTCCCATTCACTTTAAGGCACCTCCCGTCAGATGATATGACTTTTGCATTCTCTACACGGCACCTCCCGTCAGATGTTATGACTGTCAAGAGACAGCTGTACCGATTTACTTGTTTCCTCAATTATTTCACCAAATAACAAACGGGGGATATTTTCTTTAATTTAAAAATGTATGTCCGCAGAGAATAACTGCCAAGAAGATAGTAAGACGTGCTCAATGGCTGGTGCCGTGTACCTGGTGTTGTTGATTCCTGCAGTGCTGGTCGAGTGTGAGTACTCACACGACATCTGCCAGCCGCTTCATTACCCATATGGTCCAATCTTGGGCAAGATCAATTCCGTTAACGTCGGCGGACGCCTGGTCAAAGTGGAGACATTCTGGGGAATCCCCTATGCCACGCCACCGCTCGGAGATTGGCGATTTGATGGAGTTCCCAATCCAGATAATTGGACGGAGCTTAGAAGATGCTGGGTGCCCCCCAAAGCCTGTCTTCAGGTAAGACGGTCACTCTCACTGACTCTAGGTAGGGGGAATGTATGAAAGATTGTGGCTGTTCACTCAACTATTGCCTTAAAGTGTAACAAATACAAGAATTCTGTGGGAATAATGTGAATTATGTAAAGTCTGTGTAACATTTTGACAGAAGGTGTCTTCTGTGCATAATGTGTCCAGTCAGACTAAAGTGTGTCCAGTCAGTGTAAAGTGTGTCCAGTCTGACTAAAGTGTGTCCAGTCTGACTAAAGTGTGTCCAGTCTGACTAAAGTGTGTCCAGTCTGACTAAAGTGTGTCCAGTCTGACTAAAATGTGTCCAGTCTGACTAAAGTGTGTCCAGCCAGTGCATAGTGTGTCCAATCAGTGTATAATGTGTCCAATCAGTGTATAATGTGTCCAGTCAGTGTATAATCTGTCCAGTCAGTGTATAATGTGTCCAGTCAGTGTATAATGTGTCCAGTCAGTGTATAGTGTGTCCAGTCAGTGTATAATGTGTCCAGTCAGTATATAATGTGTCCAGTCAGTGTATAATGAGTCCAGTCAGTGTATAATTTGTCCAGTCAGTGTATAGTGTGTCCAGTCAGTGTATAGTGTGTACAGTCAGTGTATAGTGTGCCAGTCAGTGTATAGTGTGTCCAGTCAGTGTAAAGTGTGTCCAGTCAGTATAAAGTGTGTCCAGTCAGTGTAAAGTGTGTCCAGTCAGTGTAAAGTGTGTTCAGTCAGTGTACAGTGTGTCCAGTCAGTGTACAGTGTGTCCAGTCAGTGTATAGTGTGTCCAGTCAGTGTATAGTGTGTCCAGTCAGAGTATAGTGTGTCCAGTCAATGTATAGTGTGTCCAGTCAGTGTATAGTGTGTCCAGTCAGTGTATATTGTGTCCAGTCAGTGTATAGTGTGTCCAGTCAGAGTATAGTGTGTCCAGTCAATGTATAGTGTGTCCAGTCAGTGTATAGTTTGTCCAGTCAGTGTATAGTGTGTCCAGTCAGTGTATAGTTTCCAGTCAGTGTATAGTGTGTCCAGTCTGTGTATAGTGTATCCAGTCAGTGTATAGTGTGTCCAGTCAATTTATAATGTGCCCAGTCAGTGTATAGTGTCCAGTTAATTTATAATGTGTCCAGTCAGTGTATAGTGTGTCCAATCAGTGTATAGTGTGTCCAGTCATTTTATAGTGCTTTCAGTCATTGTATAGTGTGTCCAGTCAGTGTAAAATGTGTTAAGTCAGTGTATAGTGTGTCCAGTCAGTGTATAGTGTATCCAGTCAGTGTATAGTGTCCAGTCAGTGTTTAGTGTGTCCAGTCAGTGTATAGTGTATCCAGTCAGTGTATAGTGTGTCCAGTCAGTGTATAATGTGTCCAGTCTGTGTATAGTGTCCAGTCAATGTTTAGTGTGTCCAGTCAGTGTATAGTGTCCAGTCAGTGTATAGTGTGTCCAGTCAGTGTATAGTGTGTCCAGTCAGTGTATAGTGTGTCCAGTCAGTGTGTAGTGTGTCCAGTCAGTGTATAGAGTCCACTAAGTGTATAGTGTATCCAGGCAGTGTATAGTGTATCCAGTCAGTGTATAGTTTTCCAGTCAGTGTATAATATGTCCAGTCAGTGTATAGTGTGTCCAGTCAGTGTATAGTGTGTCCAGTCAGTGTATAGTGTGTCCAGTCAGTGTATAGTGTCCAGTCAGTGTATAGTGTGTCCAGTCAGTGTATAGTGTGTTCAGTCAGTGTGTAGTGTGTCCAGTCAGTGTATAGTGTCCAGTCAGTGTGTAGTGTGTCCAGTCTGTGTATAGTGTGTCCAGTCAGTGTATAGTGTGTCCAATAAGTGAATAGTGTTCAGTCAGTGTAGTTAGTTAGTTAGTTAGTCGACAGATCATCCTCGTTGCACATCGGACCATTCAGTCCATAAGTGCTCGGATCCCCTCCTCAGCAAATCCCGCAGCGTGTAGCGGCTAACGACGCCAGTTATGTGTTGGTTTATCAATCTTCTTTGGCTTCCTGCGTAGTGTTCTTGTTTGGCCACCCCTCTTTTAATTTGCTGCTCTCGCAGTCTGGCCATTGTTGTAGATTCACAGTCATCACTTGGTTCTTGCAAAAGTCTCACTTCTCGTAGAGCATTCAGAATGTCAGCCTGGTCCATGGCGCGTCCGCCCTCCACAGTAGCCTCACCTGCGAGCTTGTCAGCCCGCTCATTTCCTTGTACTCCCGCATGCCCTGGCACGAAGATGAAACTAATCTTTGCCAGCCGAGACCGCTCCAGAGGCAGCAACCATTCTCTTCGGATCGACCCCTCCTCTATCCTCTTGATCATGTTCATTGAGTCGCTAAGGAAACAAGCCCTAGTGAATGTCTGTGTCTCGAGCCATGTTATTGCTTTACTTACTGCCATGACTTCCATGGTCAGGCTACTTGTGGTTTCAGTGAAAGCACCAGAGTCCTCCTTCACAATTCTCCCTCCGGCCCGAGCTGTAAAGGCCCATGAGCATCTCACATGTCGGACGACCGACCCATCTGTGTAGATGACCGCGTCACTGTCTAGCGAATTCTCGAAAATCAACGCTTGTACTTCAGCCTCCACAGCAGCCGGATTTTCTTGTCTGCATTTTCTATCTAGTTGGATGCAAACTGAAAAGGATGTGCAGAAGTCTGTTGGCACTTGCACCCACTCCTCGCCAGGTTCTAAGTCCTCAAGTGAACACACCTGTTGAAGAATGTCTTCGGCTTGACCCATCCACGACCGTCCTCTTTTTAACCTGCTGCCCTTCACCTTCCTAATTTCACTATGCAGTGGATGCTGTGTGTTTGCGTTAATTCTGAGGTAGGCGCGTGCCCTGCAAACTTGCATTCTCTCTTCAATGGTTGGAAAATCAAGAAGGTAGCGCATCGCCCTGCATGCTGTATCTCTTGTACATCCAAGAATAATGCGCATAGCTTCATTCTGTATCCTTTCCATCCTTTCTATCTGCTTATGGCTGACAGTCAGGATTGCCATTGCATACTCCAAAACAGACATGACCAGCCCCTCGTACAGAAGACATAGATGGCGCTGCTCACAGTTTGCTGCCGCCATCACCCGCATCGCTGCCAAACCCCGCTTGGCCTTTGCTATCACCCGGTCTATGTGCACATTATAAGCAAGGCTTCGATCAAACCGTATCCCCAGGTAATTCATTGCCTGCGTTCTTTCCACCGTCTCTGAACACAGCATTACAGTTGGTGTTGGATTGTTGACAATATGATTATTCAACGAGAACCAAGTCACTGTTGCCTTTGTTGGGTTGACCATTGCCCCAGCTTCATCACACCAAGTACTTATGCGATTGAGTTCGGTTTGTAGTTCCACAGCAACCTCCACTCTATCCTTACCCTGACGATACACTAAAACATCATCGGCATATGACAATGTCCTGCCAGGTCCAGTGATCTGCTCACTGGTGATTCTCACTGTGTAGGCGTTGAACAGTACCGGAGATAATGGTGATCCCTGTGGTAGGCCAGGATATATTGTTGTTGGTTCCGAAGTCCAACTGCCACATCTAAAAACTACTTTCCGTTGGAAGAGGGCTGCAGCGATCCAACTAAGGAGGAATGGACTTACGTTTAGTTCAAGAAGCTGAAACATTAAAAAATCCAGTGGTACTCTGTTGTATGCGTCCTCAAGATCAATCGCTGCAGCAACGGTTTCAGTGCCTGAGTGGAAACCTTCATAGACATCGTGGGCAAAGACTGCTGCATTGGTCCAGGTTTCTCTTTTTGGACGGTACCCACCCAGGGTAGGTGGGAAAACACCTTGCCTCTCTAGTTGGCTTGATATTTTCCTGGCAATTACCTTCTCCAGCAGCTTGCCTATTGTATTCTGCATGGTTATAATTCGATATCCCTGAATTTTTTTGTGGTCTTTGTCAGGCTTCGGCAAGGGAATCAGATAGCTATGTAACCATTCCTCCTTGATGCTAGCACTCCCTATACTGTTGTTGTACATGTCTGCTAGTTTCTCTAGCTCATTGTCGGTACACCTATTTATGTCGTCGTATCTTATGCCATCAGGACCTGGAGCACTGTTTTTTGATCGTCGAAGCACAGCCTTGATTTCTTTCACTGTCACTGTGTCTTCATCCGAAGTGTTCTGGGCCTTGCATCTGTCTGAGGTGACCTCCTTGGCCAGATTCCGGCCTCCCATGTCTGTCTGGTTGCTCTGCTCAAGGTAGCGTTCAAAGAGGGCTTTGCCCTTGTCCTCGTCAGTCCTCTGCCAGATGAGGTCAGCACCTTGGAAGTCAGAAATGCTCTTATTCTTGACTACACCACTCATGCTTTTATGTAGTCGCCAGAACAATTTCAGTGACTTGTCTGTGCTTACTCTTTGACACACCTCTGCCCATTTTTCGCTTTTAACCACCTTGACCAGTTTTTTGAAATAGCTTACTTTTGTGTGCATCTCTCTTACTAAGTTCAAGCAGGGACTAGGATGACCAGCTCTGTTCCTCTTGGCATTTTGCCATCTCCTTACAGCACTACGCTTATCCACCCAAGCCTTCTCCACCTCGAAACTCCACCACGGTGGCTGCTCCCATCTTTTTTTCCTGCCCTGAAACGTTCTGCGCTTGTCACGTCTTATTTTACTCACCACATCTTGCCCTTTACTGTCATACTGGAACGTCTTTACCTTTAGCTTGTGCTGCCTGGTTCTGCCTTTCTCCACCAATATGCTGCATGGGTGGTGGTCGCTGCCATGGTGTCCTAGGACACCCCATCTACACACTGTAGTGAGTGAAGGTGAAACTAGCGCCAGATCAATAGCACTGTCCTCATCGCCTGGGCGGCTTGCTGTCCTGGTGACACAGCCGCTGTTGATACAAACCAGGTCGATGGTTTCCAGTGCAGTCTCGAGCTCCTCCCCTTGTGTATTGGAGGAAGTGTTTCCCCATGATATGCCTTTAGCGTTGAAGTCACCACAGAAAATAACATTTCTCTCGTGGCCTAATATGCCACTTAAGCACTGCCACTTCTGGGCGTCCACACTCGCATTGCGGGCATAAACATTAACCAACACGAATGGTATACTGGAATGAACTCTCAACGCCTGTATTTGTATATCGTCACTGTTCCAACTGGACATGTCTAGCTCTGACGCCACCATGCTGTCGCGAACGAGAATCGCCGTTCCCAGATGTCGTCTGTTGTAGAAACATTTGAAGCCGGCAATTCGGAGTAGCTGATCGCCCAGTCTCGTCTCCTGGAGTGCTACAATGTCGTTCCTGTAAACTAGGGTTTCTAAAATAGAGCCCCGTTGTTTTACACTGGCACAGTTCCAATATAGAATACGGATGTTCCTGAGTCCTAGACGGTGACACTTGAGTCTAAAACGTCTCAAGCCACCGCGTTTACCTGGCTTCTTTTTCCCTGCGCGGCTACCACGCCGCTTCGGTATGTTGACTGCTGATCGCTCGGAAAACACACGTTGTTCCGCCATGTTGAAAAAACGTAAACACAGACTTTTGAGAACCACACACGCTGCTGAAAATTCACTCAAGGATGGCTTCGCTCGATGCACGAACTCCGTAGCACCCGCGCAGATCTTGAGTAGAAACTCCTGGTTTTACATCCTGGCACACCAATTACACGCAAGAAATGAATAAATCCATCCCCTACGCGAAAAAGTTAACGAACACAAAACAACACGACCGTCCGTCGCCATCTTGAAACCGTGGTTCTCTTTTGAGTCAGTCAGTGTATAGTGTGTCCAGTCATATTATAGTGTTTCCAGTCAGTGTATAGTGTGTAAAGTGATTGTATAATGTGTCCAATCAGTGTATAATGTGTTTAGTCAGTGTATTGTGTGTCCAGTCAATGTATAGTCTGTCCAGTCAGTGTATAATGTGTCCAATCAGTGTATAGTGTGTCCAGTCAGTGTATGGTGTTTCTAGTCAGTGTATAGAGTTTCCAGTCAGTGTATAGTGTGTTCAGTCAGTGTATTGTGTGTCCAGTCAATGTATAGTGTGTCCAGTCATTTTATAGTGTGGTCAATCATTCTATAGTGTGTCCAGTCAGTGTATAGTGTGTCCAGTCAGTGTATAGTTGTCCAGTCATTGTATAGTGTGTCAAGTCAGTGTATAGTGTGTCCAGTCAGTGTATAGTGTGTCCAGTCAGTGAATAGTGTGTCCAGTCAGTGTATAGTGTGTCCAGTCAGAGTATAGTGTGTCCAGTCAATGTATAGTGTGTCCAGTCAGTGTACAGTTTGTCCAGTCAGTGTATAGTAAGTCCAGTCATTGTATAGTGTCCAGTCAGTGTATAGTGTGTCCAGTCTGTGTATAGTGTGTCCAGTGTGTGTATAGTGTGTCCAGTCAGTTTATAGTGTGTCCAGTCAGTGTATAACACAGTCGGCTACGTACAAAGACAGAAGAAGAAGTGGCTAAGCGATAACACCTGGACGAAGATACAAGAAAGAAAACAAGCAAAACTAACACTTCATTCTGCAAAAGACACATCTACATATGATACCCATAAGCAAAAATACTCTATGTTGGATAAAGAGGTGAAATCAAACGCACGAAAAGACAAACAGAACTTCATTCACAGCCTGGCCTCCGACGCCGAAGCAGCTGCCAGAACTGGAAACAACAGAACCGTATTCCATATCATGAAGCAAATATGCAATCGCTCACCTACACTAAATATACCCATCAAAGACAAACAAGGTAATCAATTGTTATCCGATGACTTTCAAAAGCAACGATGGGCAGAACACTTCAAAGAAATATTAAATAGACCGCAGCCTGACACTGTTCCGAACCTGGATGGAGAAATTACTATGCCCCCACTAGATGCCCCCTCCGAGTCATTCACCATGGAAGAGATTAAAGCAGCCATCAAAAAATTGAAGAATAACAAAGCTGTTGGTGAAGATGAAATCTCAGGAGAAATGCTCAAAGCAGCAGATGAGAACACCTTACAACGTTTGTTACAGCTGATCAATGAAATCTGGCAAAACGAATCCCCACCACAACAGTGGAAAGATGGTGTAATTTTCAAACTGCCTAAAAAGGGCGATATGTCTGATTGCAATAATTGGCGTGGTATCACTCTATTATCAGTACCAAGAAAACATTTTTGTAGCATGTCACTTGAGAGATTGAAAAAGGCGATAGATGAAAGGCTCAGAGAAGAACAAGCAGGCTTCAGACCAAAACGGTCATGTATAGACCACATTTTCACCCTCAGAATAATCATTGAAGACTCCGTAGAATTCCAGTCGAAATTAATCACCAACTTTGTCGACTTTCAAAAAGCCTTCGACAGTATCCATCGTCCTTCACTTTGGAATCTACTTAACATCTATGGTTTTCCTACCAAATATACCAACGTCATAAAATCTTTCTACAAAGAGACACGTTGCTGCGTAAGAACAGAAACAGGCAACTCTGACTGGTTCTCAGTTGAAACAGGAGTGAAACAAGGGTGTGTCTTATCACCGATGCTTTTTGGAATAGCTATCGATTGGGTCATGCGCAAATGCACAAACAACACAAATATGGGTATCCATTGGGTTGACAAAATTCTAGAAGACCTGGACTTTGCCGACGACATAGTGCTTTTGAGTTCAACACACCCAGATGCCCAAGAGAAAATAAACCACCTCCAAATTGTTTCAGGGTAAATTGGTCTCCAAATTAACACCACAAAAACAAAGACTATTGATCTTACCAAAAGTTCAGATGACACCAAATTGAACAGCAACGTTCTTGAAAAAGTCAATAGCTTCACATACCTAGGAAGCAAAATGACATCTACAGGGGACTCAACACCAGAAATATCATCTAGAATCGCACTAGCATCTAGTACCTTCAATAAACTGTCAAACATCTGGAAGTCAAAGACACTCATCAAACACACAAAACTTAAAATCTTCAACTCTTGTGTGATTCCAGTGTTAACGTATGGATGTGAAAGTTGGAAATCAACGGTAGCTTTAGATAAGAAAATTAGACAATTTTGAGAACAAATGTCTTAGAAGACTTCTAAACATCCACTGGACAGACTTCAGAACCAATGCGCAAATAAGACAAGAGACTAAGCAAGATACAGTATCCAATTTCACAAGAAGACGCCGTTGGAACTACATCGGCCATGTACTCAGAATGGACAAGTCAAGACTCCCCTACCAAGCCCTCATATGGTCACCAGTAGGGGAAAAAAACGGGGAAGACCAAGAGAGACCCTGCGTAGAACCATCATTAGAGAAGGCTCATTCAATGGCCAAGTAAATATCCAAGATCTACAACAGATAGCAGCGAACCGCCAGGCATGGAGAGACAGGACTTCTGCTCTATGCGCCGCCTTAGGCTCAAGAGGAAAAACTAACTAACTAACTAAGTCAGTGTATAATGTGTCCAGTCAATTTATAATGTGCCCAGTCAGTGTATAGTGTCCAGTCAATTTATAATGTGTCCAGTCAGTGTATAGTGTGTCCAGTCAGTGTATAGTGTGTCCAGTCATTTTATAGTGAATTCAGTCATTGTATAGTGTGTCCAGTCAGTGTAAAATGTATTAAGTCAGTGTATAGTGTCCAGTCAGTGTATAGTGTGTCCAGTCAGTGTATAGTGTATCCAGTCAGTGTTTAGTGTGTCAAGTCAGTGTATAGTCTATCCAGTCAGTGTATAGTGTGTCCAGTCAGTGTATAATGTGTCTAGTCAGTGTATATTGTCCAGTCAATGTATAGTGTGTCCAGTCAGTGTATAATGTGTCCAGTCAGTGTATTATATCCAGTCAATGTATAGTGTGTCCAGTCAGTGTATAGTGTGCCCAGTCAGTGTATAATGTGTCCAGTTAGTGTATAGTGTGTCCAGTCAGTGTATAGTGTCCAGTCAGTGTATAGTGTGCCCAGTCAGTGTATAGTGTCCAGTAAGTGTATAGTGTCCAGTCAGTGTATAGTGTGTCCAGTCAGTGTATAGTGTGTCCAGTCAGTGTATAGTGTGTCCAGTTAGTGTATAGTGTGTCCAGTCAGTGTATAGATTATAGATTGTCGAGTCAGTGTATAGTGTGTATAGTCAGTGTAAAGTGTGTCCAGTCAGGGTATAGTGTCCAGTCAGTGTATAGTGTGTCCAGTCAGTGTATAGTGTGTCCAGTCAGTGTATAGAGTCCAGTAAGTGTATAGTGTATCCAGGCAGTGTATAGTGTATCCAGTCAGTGTATATTGTGTCCAGTCAGTGTATAATGTGTCCAGTCTGTGTATAGTGTCCAGTCAATGTTTAATGTGTCCAGTCAGTGTATAGTGTGTCCAGTCAGTGTATAATGTGTCTAGTCTGTGTATAGTGTCCAGTCAATGTTTAATGTGTCCAGTCAGTGTATAGTGTGCCCAGTCAGTGTATAGTGTCCAATAAGTGTATAGTGTCCAGTCAGTGTATATTGTGTCCAGTCAGTGTATAGTGTGTCCAGTCAGTGTATAGTGTGTCCAGTCAGTGTGTAGTGTGTCCAGTCAGTGTATAGAGTCCAGAAAGTGTATAGTGTATCCAGGTAGTGTATAGTGTATCCAGTCAGTGTATAGTTTTCCAGTCAGTGTATAATGTGTCCAGTCAGTGTATAGTGTGTCCAGTCAGTGTATAGTGTGTCCAGTCAGTGTATAGTGTGTCCAGTCAGTGTATACTGTCCAGTAAGTGTATAGTGTCCAGTCAGTGTATAGTGTGTCCAGTCAGTGTATAGTGTCCAGTTAGTGTATAGTGTGTCCAGTCAGTGTATAGTGTGTTCAGTCAGTGTGTAGTGTGTCCAGTCAGTGTATAGTGTCCAGTCAGTGTGTAGTGTGTCCAGTCTGTGTATAGTGTGTCCAGTCAGTGTATAGTGTGTCCAGTAAGTGAATAGTGTTCAGTCAGTGTATAGTGTGTCCAGTCAGTGTATATTGTGTCCAGTCAGTGTATAGTGTGTGCAGTCAGTGTATAGTGTGTCCAGTCAGTGTATAGTGTTTCCAGTCAGTGTATAGTGTGTAAAGTGATTGTATAATGTGTCCAGTCAGTGTATAATGTGTTTAGTCAGTGTATTGTGTGTCCAGTCAATGTATAGTCTGTCCAGTCAGTGTATAATGTGTCCAATCAGTGTATAGTGTGTCTAGTCAGTGTATAGTGTTTCTAGTCAGTGTATAGTGTTTCCAGTCAGTGTATAGTGTGTTCAGTCAGTGTATTGTGTGTCCAGTCAATGTATAGTGTGTCCAGTCATTTTATAGTGTGGTCAATCATTCTATAGTGTGTCCAGTCAGTGTATAGTGTGTCCAGTCAGTGTATAGTTGTCCAGTCATTGTATAGTGTGTCAAGTCAGTGTATAGTGTGTCCAGTCAGTGTATAGTGTGTCCAGTCAGTAAATAGTGTGTCCAGTCAGTGTATAGTGTGTCCAGTCAGAGTATAGTGTGTCCAGTCAATGTATAGTGTGTCCAGTCAGAGTACAGTTTGTCAAGTCAGTGTATAGTGTGTCCAGTCAGTGTATAGTGTCCAGTCAGTGTATAGTGTGTCCAGTCTGTGTATTGTGTGTCCAGTCAGTTTATAGTGTGTCCAGTCAGTGTATAATGTGTCCAGTCAATTTATAATGTGCCCAGTCAGTGTATAGTGTCCAGTCAATTTATAATGTGTCCAGTCAGTGTATAGTGTGTCCAGTCAGTGTATAGTGTGTCCAGTCATTTTATAGTGCATTAAGTCATTGTATAGTGTGTCCAGTCAGTGTAAAATGTGTTAAGTCAGTGTATAGTGTTCAGTCAGTGTATAGTGTGTCCAGTCAGTGTATAGTGTCCAGTCAGTGTATAGTGTGCACAGTCAGTGAATAGTGTCCAGTAAGTGTGTAGTGTCGAGTCAGTGTGTAGTGTTTCCAGTCAGTGTATAGTGTGTTCAGTCAGTTTGTAGTGTGTCCAGTCAGTGTATAGTGTGTCCAGTCAGTGTATAGAGTCCAGTAAGTGTATAGTGTATCCAGGCAGTGTATAGTGTATCCAGTCAGTGTATAGTGTGTCCAGTCAGTGTATAGTGTGTCCAGTCAGTGTATAGTGTGTCCAGTCAGTGTATAATGTGTCAAGTAATTGTATTATATCCAGTCAATGTATAGTGTGTCCAGTCAGAGTATAGAATGCCCAGTCAGTGTATAGTGTGTCCAGTTAGTGTATAGTGTGTCCAGTCAGTGTATAGTGTCCAGTCAGTGTATAATGTGCCCAGTCAGTGTATAGTGTCCAGTAAGTGTATAGTGTCCAGTCAGTGTATAGTGTGTCCAGTCAGTGTATAGTGTGTCCAGTTAGTGTATAGTGTGTCCAGTCAGTGTATAGATTATAGATTGTCGAGTCAGTGTATTGTGTGTATAGTCAGTGTAAAGTGTGTCCAGTCAGGGTATAGTGTCCAGTCAGTGTATAGTGTGTCCAGTCAGTGTATAGTGTGTCCAGTCAGTGTATAGAGTCCAGTAAGTGTATAGTGTATCCAGGCAGTGTATAGTGTATCCAGTCAGTGTATAGTGTGTCCAGTCAGTGTATAATGTGTCCAGTCAGTGTATAGTGTGTCCAGTCAGTGTATAGTGTGTCCAGTCAGTGTATAGTGTCCAGTAAGTGTATAGTGTCCAGTCAGTGTATAGTGTGTGCAGTCAGTGTATATTGTGTCCAGTCAGTGTATAGTGTGTGCAGTCAGTGTATAGTGTGTCCAGTCAGTGTATAGTGTGTCCAGTCAGTGTATAGTGTGTCCAGTCAGTGTATAGTGTGTCCAGTCAGTGTGTAGTGTGTCCAGTCAGTGTATAGAGTCCAGAAAGTGTATAGTGTATCCAGGTAGTGTATAGTGTATCCAGTCAGTGTATAGTTTTCCAGTCAGTGTATAATGTGTCAAGTCAGTGTATAGTGTGTCCAGTCAGTGTATAGTGTGTCCAGTCAGTGTATAGTGTGTCCAGTCAGTGTATAGTGTCCAGTAAGTGTATAGTGTCCAGTCAGTGTATAGTGTGTCCAGTCAGTGTATAGTGTCCAGTCAGTGTATAGTGTGTCCAGTCAGTGTATAGTGTGTTCAGTCAGTGTGTAGTGTGTCCAGTCAGTGTATAGTGTCCAGTCAGTGTGTAGTGTGTCCAGTCTGTGTATAGTGTGTCCAGTCAGTGTATAGTGTGTCCAGTAAGTGAATAGTGTTCAGTCAGTGTATAGTGTGTCCAGTCAGTGTATATTGTGTCCAGTCAGTGTATAGTGTGTGCAGTCAGTGTATAGTGTGTCCAGTCAGTGTATAGTGTTTCCAGTCAGTGTATAGTGTGTAAAGTGATTGTATAATGTGTCCAGTCAGTGTATAATGTGTTTAGTCAGTGTATTGTGTGTCCAGTCAATGTATAGTCTGTCCAGTCAGTGTATAATGTGTCCAATCAGTGTATAGTGTGTCGAGTCAGTGTATAGCGTTTCTAGTCAGTGTATAGTGTTTCCAGTCAGTGTATAGTGTGTTCAGTCAGTGTATTGTGTGTCCAGTCACTGTATAGTGTGTCCAGTCATTTTATAGTGTGGTCAATCATTCTATAGTGTATAAAGTCAGTGTATAGTGTGTCCAGTCAGTGTATAGTTGTCCAGTCATTGTATAGTGTGTCAAGTCAGTGTATAGTGTGTCCAGTCAGTAAATAGTGTGTCCAGTCAGTGTATAGTGTGTCCAGTCAGAGTATAGTGTGTCCAGTCAATGTATAGTGTGTCCAGTCAGTGTACAATTTGTCAAGTCAGTGTATAGTGTGTCCAGTCAGTGTATAGTGTCCAGTCAGTGTATAGTGTGTCCAGTCTGTGTATAGTGTGTCCAGTCATTTTATAGTGTGTCCAGTCAGTGTATAATGTGTCCAGTCAATTTATAATGTGCCCAGTCAGTGTATAGTGTCCAGTCAATTTATAATGTGTCCAGTCAGTGTATAGTGTGTCCAGTCAGTGTATAGTGTGTCCAGTCATTTTATAGTGCATTCAGTCATTGTATAGTGTGTCCAGTCAGTGTAAAATGTGTTAAGTCAGTGTATAGTGTCCAGTCAGTGTATAGTGTGTCCAGTCAGTGTATAGTGTATCCAGTCAGTGTTTAGTGTGTCAAGTCAGTGTATAGTGTATCCAGTCAGTGTATAGTGTGTCCAGTCAGTGTACAATGTGTCTAGTCAGTGTATATTGTCCAGTCAATGTATAGTGTGTCCAGTCAGTGTATAGTGTCCAGTCAGTGTATAGTGTGCCCATTCAGTGAATAGTGTGTCCAGTCAGTGTATAGTGTGTTCAGTCAGTGTGTAGTGTGTCCAGTCAGTGTATAGTGTCCAGTCAGTGTGTAGTGTGTCCAGTCTGTGTATAGTGTGTCCAGTCAGTGTATTGTGTGTCCAGTAAGTGAATAGTGTTCAGTCAGTGTATAGTGTGTCCAGTCAGTGTATATTGTGTCCAGTCAGTGTATAGTGTGTGCAGTCAGTGTATAGTGTGTCCAGTCAGTGTATAGTGTTTCCAGTCAGTGTATAGTGTGTAAAGTGATTGTATAATGTGTCCAGTCAGTGTATAATGTGTTTAGTCAGTGTATTGTGTGTCCAGTCAATGTATAGTCTGTCCAGTCAGTGTATAATGTGTCCAATCAGTGTATAGTGTGTCGAGTCAGTGTATAGCGTTTCTAGTCAGTGTATAGTGTTTCCAGTCAGTGTATAGTGTGTTCAGTCACTGTATTGTGTGTCCAGTCACTGTATAGTGTGTCCAGTCATTTTATAGTGTGGTCAATCATTCTATAGTGTGTAAAGTCAGTGTATAGTGTGTCCAGTCAGTGTATAGTTGTCCAGTCATTGTATAGTGTGTCAAGTCAGTGTATAGTGTGTCCAGTCAGTAAATAGTGTGTCCAGTCAGTGTATAGTGTGTCCAGTCAGAGTATAGTGTGTCCAGTCAATGTATAGTGTGTCCAGTCAGTGTACAATTTGTCAAGTCAGTGTATAGTGTGTCCAGTCAGTGTATAGTGTCCAGTCAGTGTATAGTGTGTCCAGTCTGTGTATAGTGTGTCCAGTCAGTTTATAGTGTGTCCAGTCAGTGTATAATGTGTCCAGTCAATTTATAATGTGCCCAGTCAGTGTATAGTGTCCAGTCAATTTATAATGTGTCCAGTCAGTGTATAGTGTGTCCAGTCAGTGTATAGTGTGTCCAGTCATTTTATAGTGCATTCAGTCATTGTATAGTGTGTCCAGTCAGTGTAAAATGTGTTAAGTCAGTGTATAGTGTCCAGTCAGTGTATAGTGTGTCCAGTCAGTGTATCGTGTATCCAGTCAGTGTTTAGTGTGTCAAGTCAGTGTATAGTGTATCCAGTCAGTGTATAGTGTGTCCAGTCAGTGTACAATGTGTCTAGTCAGTGTATATTGTCCAGTCAATGTATAGTGTGTCCAGTCAGTGTATAGTGTCCAGTCAGTGTATAGTGTGTTCAGTCAGTTTGTAGTGTGTCCAGTCAGTGTATAGTGTGTCCAGTCAGTGTATAGAGTCAAGTAAGTGTATAGTGTATCCAGGCAGTGTATAGTGTATCCAGTCAGTGTATAGTGTGTCCAGTCAGTGTATAGTGTGTCCAGTCAGTGTATAGTGTGTCCAGTCAGTGTATAATGTGTCAAGTAAGTGTATTATATCCAGTCAATGTATAGTGTGTTCAGACAGAGTATAGTGTGCCCAGTCAGTGTATAGTGTGTCCAGTTAGTGTATAGTGTGTTCAGTCAGTGTATAGTGTCCAGTCAGTGTATAATGTGCCCAGTCAGTGTATAGTGTCCAGTAAGTGTATAGTGTCCAGTCAGTGTATTGTGTGTCCAGTCAGTGTATAGTGTTTCCAGTTAGTGTATAGTGTGTCCAGTCAGTGTATAGATTATAGATTGTCGAGTCAGTGTATTGTGTGTATAGTCAGTGTAAAGTGTGTCCAGTCAGGGTATAGTGTCCAGTCAGTGTATAGTGTGTCCAGTCAGTGTATAGTGTATCCAGTCAGTGTTTAGTGTGTCAAGTCAGTGTATAGTGTATCCAGTCAGTGTATAGTGTGTCCAGTCAGTGTACAATGTGTCTAGTCAGTGTATATTGTCCAGTCAATGTATAGTGTGTCCAGTCAGTGTATAGTGTCCAGTCAGTGTATAGTGTGCCCATTCAGTGAATAGTGTCCAGTAAGTGTGTAGTGTCCAGTCAGTGTGTAGTGTTTCTAGTCAGTGTATAGTGTGTTCAGTCAGTTTGTAGTGTGTCCAGTCAGTGTATAGTGTGTCCAGTCAGTGTATAGAGTCCAGTAAGTGTATAGTGTATCCAGGCAGTGTATAGTGTATCCAGTCAGTGTATAGTGTGTCCAGTCAGTGTATAGTGTGTCCAGTCAGTGTATAGTGTGTCCAGTCAGTGTATAATGTGTCAAGTAAGTGTATTATATCCAGTCAATGTATAGTGTGTCCAGACAGAGTATAGTGTGCCCAGTCAGTGTATAGTGTGTCCAGTTAGTGTATAGTGTGTCCAGTCAGTGTATAGTGTCCAGTCAGTGTATAATGTGCCCAGTCAGTGTATAGTGTCCAGTAAGTGTATAGTGTCCAGTCAGTGTATTGTGTGTCCAGTCAGTGTATAGTGTGTCCAGTTAGTGTATAGTGTGTCCAGTCAGTGTATAGATTATAGATTGTCGAGTCAGTGGATTGTGTGTATAGTCAGTGTAAAGTGTGTCCAGTCAGGGTATAGTGTCCAGTCAGTGTATAGTGTGTCCAGTCAGTGTATAGTGTATCCAGTCAGTGTTTAGTGTGTCAAGTCAGTGTATAGTGTGTGCAGTCAGTGTATAGTGTGTCCAGTCAGTGTATAGTGTTTCCAGTCAGTGTATAGTGTGTAAAGTGATTGTATAATGTGTCCAGTCAGTGTATAATGTGTTTAGTCAGTGTATTGTGTGTCCAGTCAATGTATAGTCTGTCCAGTCAGTGTATAATGTGTCCAATCAGTGTATAGTGTGTCGAGTCAGTGTATAGCGTTTCTAGTCAGTGTATAGTGTTTCCAGTCAGTGTATAGTGTGTTCAGTCAGTGTATTGTGTGTCCAGTCACTGTATAGTGTGTCCAGTCATTTTATAGTGTGGTCAATCATTCTATAGTGTGTAAAGTCAGTGTATAGTGTGTCCAGTCAGTGTATAGTTGTCCAGTCATTGTATAGTGTGTCAAGTCAGTGTATAGTGTGTCCAGTCAGTAAATAGTGTGTCCAGTCAGTGTATAGTGTGTCCAGTCAGAGTATAGTGTGTCCAGTCAATGTATAGTGTGTCCAGTCAGTGTACAATTTGTCAAGTCAGTGTATAGTGTGTCCAGTCAGTGTATAGTGTCCAGTCAGTGTATAGTGTGTCCAGTCTGTGTATAGTGTGTCCAGTCATTTTATAGTGTGTCCAGTCAGTGTATAATGTGTCCAGTCAATTTATAATGTGCCCAGTCAGTGTATAGTGTCCAGTCAATTTATAATGTGTCCAGTCAGTGTATAGTGTGTCCAGTCAGTGTATAGTGTGTCCAGTCATTTTATAGTGCATTCAGTCATTGTATAGTGTGTCCAGTCAGTGTAAAATGTGTTAAGTCAGTGTATAGTGTCCAGTCAGTGTATAGTGTGTCCAGTCAGTGTATAGTGTATCCAGTCAGTGTTTAGTGTGTCAAGTCAGTGTATAGTGTATCCAGTCAGTGTATAGTGTGTCCAGTCAGTGTACAATGTGTCTAGTCAGTGTATATTGTCCAGTCAATGTATAGTGTGTCCAGTCAGTGTATAGTGTCCAGTCAGTGTATAGTGTGCCCATTCAGTGAATAGTGTCCAGTAAGTGTGTAGTGTCCAGTCAGTGTGTAGTGTTTCTAGTCAGTGTATAGTGTGTTCAGTCAGTTTGTAGTGTGTCCAGTCAGTGTATAGTGTGTCCAGTCAGTGTATAGAGTCCAGTAAGTGTATAGTGTATCCAGGCAGTGTATAGTGTATCCAGTCAGTGTATAGTGTGTCCAGTCAGTGTATAGTGTGTCCAGTCAGTGTATAGTGTGTCCAGTCAGTGTATAATGTGTCAAGTAAGTGTATTATATCCAGTCAATGTATAGTGTGTCCAGACAGAGTATAGTGTGCCCAGTCAGTGTATAGTGTGTCCAGTTAGTGTATAGTGTGTCCAGTCAGTGTATAGTGTCCAGTCAGTGTATAATGTGCCCAGTCAGTGTATAGTGTCCAGTAAGTGTATAGTGTCCAGTCAGTGTATTGTGTGTCCAGTCAGTGTATAGTGTGTCCAGTTAGTGTATAGTGTGTCCAGTCAGTGTATAGATTATAGATTGTCGAGTCAGTGTATAGTGTGTATAGTCAGTGTAAAGTGTGTCCAGTCAGGGTATAGTGTCCAGTCAGTGTATAGTGTGTCCAGTCAGTGTATAGTGTATCCAGTCAGTGTTTAGTGTGTCAAGTCAGTGTATAGTGTATCCAGTCAGTGTATAGTGTGTCCAGTCAGTGTACAATGTGTCTAGTCAGTGTATATTGTCCAGTCAATGTATAGTGTGTCCAGTCAGTGTATAGTGTCCAGTCAGTGTATAGTGTGCCCATTCAGTGAATAGTGTCCAGTAAGTGTGTAGTGTCCAGTCAGTGTGTAGTGTTTCTAGTCAGTGTATAGTGTGTTCAGTCAGTTTGTAGTGTGTCCAGTCAGTGTATAGTGTGTCCAGTCAGTGTATAGAGTCCAGTAAGTGTATAGTGTATCCAGGCAGTGTATAGTGTATCCAGTCAGTGTATAGTGTGTCCAGTCAGTGTATAGTGTGTCCAGTCAGTGTATAGTGTGTCCAGTCAGTGTATAATGTGTCAAGTAAGTGTATTATATCCAGTCAATGTATAGTGTGTCCAGACAGAGTATAGTGTGCCCAGTCAGTGTATAGTGTGTCCAGTTAGTGTATAGTGTGTCCAGTCAGTGTATAGTGTCCAGTCAGTGTATAATGTGCCCAGTCAGTGTATAGTGTCCAGTAAGTGTATAGTGTCCAGTCAGTGTATTGTGTGTCCAGTCAGTGTATAGTGTGTCCAGTTAGTGTATAGTGTGTCCAGTCAGTGTATAGATTATAGATTGTCGAGTCAGTATATTGTGTGTATAGTCAGTGTAAAGTGTGTCCAGTCAGGGTATAGTGTCCAGTCAGTGTATAGTGTGTCCAGTCAGTGTATAGTGTATCCAGTCAGTGTTTAGTGTGTCAAGTCAGTGTATAGTGTATCCAGTCAGTGTATAGTGTGTCCAGTCAGTGTACAATGTGTCTAGTTAGTGTATATTGTCCAGTCAATGTATAGTGTGTCCAGTCAGTGTATAGTGTCCAGTCAGTGTATAGTGTGCCCATTCAGTGAATAGTGTCCAGTAAGTGTGTAGTGTCCAGTCAGTGTGTAGTGTTTCTAGTCAGTGTATAGTGTGTTCAGTCAGTTTGTAGTGTGTCCAGTCAGTGTATAGTGTGTCCAGTCAGTGTATAGAGTCCAGTAAGTGTATAGTGTATCCAGGCAGTGTATAGTGTATCCAGTCAGTGTATAGTGTGTCCAGTCAGTGTATAGTGTGTCCAGTCAGTGTATAGTGTGTCCAGTCAGTGTATAATGTGTCAAGTAAGTGTATTATATCCAGTCAATGTATAGTGTGTCCAGACAGAGTATAGTGTGCCCAGTCAGTGTATAGTGTGTCCAGTTAGTGTATAGTGTGTCCAGTCAGTGTATAGTGTCCAGTCAGTGTATCATGTGCCCAGTCAGTGTATAGTGTCCAGTAAGTGTATAGTGTCCAGTCAGTGTATAGTGTGTCCAGTCAGTGTATACTGTGTCCAGTCAGTGTGTAGTGTGTCCAGTCAGTGTATAGAGTCCAGAAAGTGTATAGTGTATCCAGGTAGTGTATAGTGTATCCAGTCAGTGTATAGTTTTCCAGTCAGTGTATAATGTGTCAAGTCAGTGTATAGTGTGTCCAGTCAGTGTATAGTGTGTCCAGTCAGTGTATAGTGTGTCCAGTCAGTGTATAGTGTCCAGTAAGTGTATAGTGTCCAGTCAGTGTATAGTGTGTCCAGTCAGTGTATAGTGTCCAGTCAGTGTATAGTGTGTCCAGTCAGTGTATAGTGTGTTCAGTCAGTGTGTAGTGTGTCCAGTCAGTGTATAGTGTCCAGTCAGTGTGTAGTGTGTCCAGTCTGTGTATAGTGTGTCCAGTCAGTGTATAGTGTGTCCAGTAAGTGAATAGTGTTCAGTCAGTGTATAGTGTGTCCAGTCAGTGTATATTGTGTCCAGTCAGTGTATAGTGTGTGCAGTCAGTGTATAGTGTGTCCAGTCAGTGTATAGTGTTTCCAGTCAGTGTATAGTGTGTAAAGTGATTGTATAATGTGTCCAGTCAGTGTATAATGTGTTTAGTCAGTGTATTGTGTGTCCAGTCAATGTATAGTCTGTCCAGTCAGTGTATAATGTGTCCAATCAGTGTATAGTGTGTCGAGTCAGTGTATAACGTTTCTAGTCAGTGTATAGTGTTTCCAGTCAGTGTATAGTGTGTTCAGTCAGTGTATTGTGTGTCCAGTCACTGTATAGTGTGTCCAGTCATTTTATAGTGTGGTCAATCATTCTATAGTGTGTAAAGTCAGTGTATAGTGTGTCCAGTCAGTGTATAGTTGTCCAGTCATTGTATAGTGTGTCAAGTCAGTGTATAGTGTGTCCAGTCAGTAAATAGTGTGTCCAGTCAGTGTATAGTGTGTCCAGTCAGAGTATAGTGTGTCCAGTCAATGTATAGTGTGTCCAGTCAGTGTACAATTTGTCAAGTCAGTGTATAGTGTGTCCAGTCAGTGTATAGTGTCCAGTCAGTGTATAGTGTGTCCAGTCTGTGTATAGTGTGTCCAGTCAGTTTATAGTGTGTCCAGTCAGTGTATAATGTGTCCAGTCAATTTATAATGTGCCCAGTCAGTGTATAGTGTCCAGTCAATTTATAATGTGTCCAGTCAGTGTATAGTGTGTCCAGTCAGTGTATAGTGTGTCCAGTCATTTTATAGTGCATTCAGTCATTGTATAGTGTGTCCAGTCAGTGTAAAATGTGTTAAGTCAGTGTATAGCGTCCAGTCAGTGTATAGTGTGTCCAGTCAGTGTATAGTGTATCCAGTCAGTGTTTAGTGTGTCAAGTCAGTGTATAGTGTATCCAGTCAGTGTATAGTGTGTCCAGTCAGTGTACAATGTGTCTAGTCAGTGTATATTGTCCAGTCAATGTATAGTGTGTCCAGTCAGTGTATAGTGTCCAGTCAGTGTATAGTGTGTTCAGTCAGTTTGTAGTGTGTCCAGTCAGTGTATAGTGTGTCCAGTCAGTGTATAGAGTCAAGTAAGTGTATAGTGTATCCAGGCAGTGTATAGTGTATCCAGTCAGTGTATAGTGTGTCCAGTCAGTGTATAGTGTGTCCAGTCAGTGTATAGTGTGTCCAGTCAGTGTATAATGTGTCAAGTAAGTGTATTATATCCAGTCAATGTATAGTGTGTCCAGACAGAGTATAGTGTGCCCAGTCAGTGTATAGTGTGTCCAGTTAGTGTATAGTGTGTTCAGTCAGTGTATAGTGTCCAGTCAGTGTATAATGTGCCCAGTCAGTGTATAGTGTCCAGTAAGTGTATAGTGTCCAGTCAGTGTATTGTGTGTCCAGTCAGTGTATAGTGTTTCCAGTTAGTGTATAGTGTGTCCAGTCAGTGTATAGATTATAGATTGTCGAGTCAGTGTATTGTGTGTATAGTCAGTGTAAAGTGTGTCCAGTCAGGGTATAGTGTCCAGTCAGTGTATAGTGTGTCCAGTCAGTGTATAGTGTATCCAGTCAGTGTTTAGTGTGTCAAGTCAGTGTATAGTGTATCCAGTCAGTGTATAGTGTGTCCAGTCAGTGTACAATGTGTCTAGTCAGTGTATATTGTCCAGTCAATGTATAGTGTGTCCAGTCAGTGTATAGTGTCCAGTCAGTGTATAGTGTGCCCATTCAGTGAATAGTGTCCAGTAAGTGTGTAGTGTCCAGTCAGTGTGTAGTGTTTCTAGTCAGTGTATAGTGTGTTCAGTCAGTTTGTAGTGTGTCCAGTCAGTGTATAGTGTGTCCAGTCAGTGTATAGAGTCCAGTAAGTGTATAGTGTATCCAGGCAGTGTATAGTGTATCCAGTCAGTGTATAGTGTGTCCAGTCAGTGTATAGTGTGTCCAGTCAGTGTATAGTGTGTCCAGTCAGTGTATAATGTGTCAAGTAAGTGTATTATATCCAGTCAATGTATAGTGTGTCCAGACAGAGTATAGTGTGCCCAGTCAGTGTATAGTGTGTCCAGTTAGTGTATAGTGTGTCCAGTCAGTGTATAGTGTCCAGTCAGTGTATAATGTGCCCAGTCAGTGTATAGTGTCCAGTAAGTGTATAGTGTCCAGTCAGTGTATTGTGTGTCCAGTCAGTGTATAGTGTGTCCAGTTAGTGTATAGTGTGTCCAGTCAGTGTATAGATTATAGATTGTCGAGTCAGTGGATTGTGTGTATAGTCAGTGTAAAGTGTGTCCAGTCAGGGTATAGTGTCCAGTCAGTGTATAGTGTGTCCAGTCAGTGTATAGTGTATCCAGTCAGTGTTTAGTGTGTCAAGTCAGTGTATAGTGTGTGCAGTCAGTGTATAGTGTGTCCAGTCAGTGTATAGTGTTTCCAGTCAGTGTATAGTGTGTAAAGTGATTGTATAATGTGTCCAGTCAGTGTATAATGTGTTTAGTCAGTGTATTGTGTGTCCAGTCAATGTATAGTCTGTCCAGTCAGTGTATAATGTGTCCAATCAGTGTATAGTGTGTCGAGTCAGTGTATAGCGTTTCTAGTCAGTGTATAGTGTTTCCAGTCAGTGTATAGTGTGTTCAGTCAGTGTATTGTGTGTCCAGTCACTGTATAGTGTGTCCAGTCATTTTATAGTGTGGTCAATCATTCTATAGTGTGTAAAGTCAGTGTATAGTGTGTCCAGTCAGTGTATAGTTGTCCAGTCATTGTATAGTGTGTCAAGTCAGTGTATAGTGTGTCCAGTCAGTAAATAGTGTGTCCAGTCAGTGTATAGTGTGTCCAGTCAGAGTATAGTGTGTCCAGTCAATGTATAGTGTGTCCAGTCAGTGTACAATTTGTCAAGTCAGTGTATAGTGTGTCCAGTCAGTGTATAGTGTCCAGTCAGTGTATAGTGTGTCCAGTCTGTGTATAGTGTGTCCAGTCAGTTTATAGTGTGTCCAGTCAGTGTATAATGTGTCCAGTCAATTTATAATGTGCCCAGTCAGTGTATAGTGTCCAGTCAATTTATAATGTGTCCAGTCAGTGTATAGTGTGTCCAGTCAGTGTATAGTGTGTCCAGTCATTTTATAGTGCATTCAGTCATTGTATAGTGTGTCCAGTCAGTGTAAAATGTGTTAAGTCAGTGTATAGTGTCCAGTCAGTGTATAGTGTGTCCAGTCAGTGTATAGTGTATCCAGTCAGTGTTTAGTGTGTCAAGTCAGTGTATAGTGTATCCAGTCAGTGTATAGTGTGTCCAGTCAGTGTACAATGTGTCTAGTCAGTGTATATTGTCCAGTCAATGTATAGTGTGTCCAGTCAGTGTATAGTGTCCAGTCAGTGTATAGTGTGCCCATTCAGTGAATAGTGTCCAGTAAGTGTGTAGTGTCCAGTCAGTGTGTAGTGTTTCTAGTCAGTGTATAGTGTGTTCAGTCAGTTTGTAGTGTGTCCAGTCAGTGTATAGTGTGTCCAGTCAGTGTATAGAGTCCAGTAAGTGTATAGTGTATCCAGGCAGTGTATAGTGTATCCAGTCAGTGTATAGTGTGTCCAGTCAGTGTATAGTGTGTCCAGTCAGTGTATAGTGTGTCCAGTCAGTGTATAATGTGTCAAGTAAGTGTATTATATCCAGTCAATGTATAGTGTGTCCAGACAGAGTATAGTGTGCCCAGTCAGTGTATAGTGTGTCCAGTTAGTGTATAGTGTGTCCAGTCAGTGTATAGTGTCCAGTCAGTGTATAATGTGCCCTGTCAGTGTATAGTGTCCAGTAAGTGTATAGTGTCCAGTCAGTGTATTGTGTGTCCAGTCAGTGTATAGTGTGTCCAGTTAGTGTATAGTGTGTCCAGTCAGTGTATAGATTATAGATTGTCGAGTCAGTGTATTGTGTGTATAGTCAGTGTAAAGTGTGTCCAGTCAGGGTATAGTGTCCAGTCAGTGTATAGTGTGTCCAGTCAGTGTATAGTGTATCCAGTCAGTGTTTAGTGTGTCAAGTCAGTGTATAGTGTATCCAGTCAGTGTATAGTGTGTCCAGTCAGTGTACAATGTGTCTAGTCAGTGTATATTGTCCAGTCAATGTATAGTGTGTCCAGTCAGTGTATAGTGTCCAGTCAGTGTATAGTGTGCCCATTCAGTGAATAGTGTCCAGTAAGTGTGTAGTGTCCAGTCAGTGTGTAGTGTTTCTAGTCAGTGTATAGTGTGTTCAGTCAGTTTGTAGTGTGTCCAGTCAGTGTATAGTGTGTCCAGTCAGTGTATAGAGTCCAGTAAGTGTATAGTGTATCCAGGCAGTGTATAGTGTATCCAGTCAGTGTATAGTGTGTCCAGTCAGTGTATAGTGTGTCCAGTCAGTGTATAGTGTGTCCAGTCAGTGTATAAAGTGTCAAGTAAGTGTATTATATCCAGTCAATGTATAGTGTGTCCAGACAGAGTATAGTGTGCCCAGTCAGTGTATAGTGTGTCCAGTTAGTGTATAGTGTGTCCAGTCAGTGTATAGTGTCCAGTCAGTGTATAATGTGCCCAGTCAGTGTATAGTGTCCAGTAAGTGTATAGTGTCCAGTCAGTGTATTGTGTGTCCAGTCAGTGTATAGTGTGTCCAGTTAGTGTATAGTGTGTCCAGTCAGTGTATAGATTATAGATTGTCGAGTCAGTATATTGTGTGTATAGTCAGTGTAAAGTGTGTCCAGTCAGGGTATAGTGTCCAGTCAGTGTATAGTGTGTCCAGTCAGTGTATAGTGTATCCAGTCAGTGTTTAGTGTGTCAAGTCAGTGTATAGTGTATCCAGTCAGTGTATAGTGTGTCCAGTCAGTGTACAATGTGTCTAGTTAGTGTATATTGTCCAGTCAATGTATAGTGTGTCCAGTCAGTGTATAGTGTCCAGTCAGTGTATAGTGTGCCCATTCAGTGAATAGTGTCCAGTAAGTGTGTAGTGTCCAGTCAGTGTGTAGTGTTTCTAGTCAGTGTATAGTGTGTTCAGTCAGTTTGTAGTGTGTCCAGTCAGTGTATAGTGTGTCCAGTCAGTGTATAGAGTCCAGTAAGTGTATAGTGTATCCAGGCAGTGTATAGTGTATCCAGTCAGTTTATAGTGTGTCCAGTCAGTGTATAGTGTGTCCAGTCAGTGTATAGTGTGTCCAGTCAGTGTATAATGTGTCAAGTAAGTGTATTATATCCAGTCAATGTATAGTGTGTCCAGACAGAGTATAGTGTGCCCAGTCAGTGTATAGTGTGTCCAGTTAGTGTATAGTGTGTCCAGTCAGTGTATAGTGTCCAGTCAGTGTATCATGTGCCCAGTCAGTGTATAGTGTCCAGTAAGTGTATAGTGTCCAGTCAGTGTATAGTGTGTCCAGTCAGTGTATACTGTGTCCAGTCAGTGTGTAGTGTGTCCAGTCAGTGTATAGAGTCCAGAAAGTGTATAGTGTATCCAGGTAGTGTATAGTGTATCCAGTCAGTGTATAGTTTTCCAGTCAGTGTATAATGTGTCAAGTCAGTGTATAGTGTGTCCAGTCAGTGTATAGTGTGTCCAGTCAGTGTATAGTGTGTCCAGTCAGTGTATAGTGTCCAGTAAGTGTATAGTGTCCAGTCAGTGTATAGTGTGTCCAGTCAGTGTATAGTGTCCAGTCAGTGTATAGTGTGTCCAGTCAGTGTATAGTGTGTTCAGTCAGTGTGTAGTGTGTCCAGTCAGTGTATAGTGTCCAGTCAGTGTGTAGTGTGTCCTGTCTGTGTATAGTGTGTCCAGTCAGTGTATAGTGTGTCCAGTAAGTGAATAGTGTTCAGTCAGTGTATAGTGTGTCCAGTCAGTGTATATTGTGTCCAGTCAGTGTATAGTGTGTGCAGTCAGTGTATAGTGTGTCCAGTCAGTGTATAGTGTTTCCAGTCAGTGTATAGTGTGTAAAGTGATTGTATAATGTGTCCAGTCAGTGTATAATGTGTTTAGTCAGTGTATTGTGTGTCCAGTCAATGTATAGTCTGTCCAGTCAGTGTATAATGTGTCCAATCAGTGTATAGTGTGTCGAGTCAGTGTATAGCGTTTCTAGTCAGTGTATAGTGTTTCCAGTCAGTGTATAGTGTGTTCAGTCAGTGTATTGTGTGTCCAGTCACTGTATAGTGTGTCCAGTCATTTTATAGTGTGGTCAATCATTCTATAGTGTGTAAAGTCAGTGTATAGTGTGTCCAGTCAGTGTATAGTTGTCCAGTCATTGTATAGTGTGTCAAGTCAGTGTATAGTGTGTCCAGTCAGTAAATAGTGTGTCCAGTCAGTGTATAGTGTGTCCAGTCAGAGTATAGTGTGTCCAGTCAATGTATAGTGTGTCCAGTCAGTGTACGATTTGTCAAGTCAGTGTATAGTGTGTCCAGTCAGTGTATAGTGTCCAGTCAGTGTATAGTGTGTCCAGTCTGTGTATAGTGTGTCCAGTCAGTTTATAGTGTGTCCAGTCAGTGTATAATGTGTCCAGTCAATTTATAATGTGCCCAGTCAGTGTATAGTGTCCAGTCAATTTATAATGTGTCCAGTCAGTGTATAGTGTGTCCAGTCAGTGTATAGTGTGTCCAGTCATTTTATAGTGCATTCAGTCATTGTATAGTGTGTCCAGTCAGTGTAAAATGTGTTAAGTCAGTGTATAGCGTCCAGTCAGTGTATAGTGTGTCCAGTCAGTGTATAGTGTATCCAGTCAGTGTTTAGTGTGTCAAGTCAGTGTATAGTGTATCCAGTCAGTGTATAGTGTGTCCAGTCAGTGTACAATGTGTCTAGTCAGTGTATATTGTCCAGTCAATGTATAGTGTGTCCAGTCAGTGTATAGTGTCCAGTCAGTGTATAGTGTGCCCATTCAGTGAATAGTGTCCAGTAAGTGTGTAGTGTCCAGTCAGTGTGTAGTGTTTCTAGTCAGTGTATAGTGTGTTCAGTCAGTTTGTAGTGTGTCCAGTCAGTGTATAGTGTGTCCAGTCAGTGTATAGAGTCCAGTAAGTGTATAGTGTATCCAGGCAGTGTATAGTGTATCCAGTCAGTGTATAGTGTGTCCAGTCAGTGTATAGTGTGTCCAGTCAGTGTATAGTGTGTCCAGTCAGTGTATAATGTGTCAAGTAAGTGTATTATATCCAGTCAATGTATAGTGTGTCCAGACAGAGTATAGTGTGCCCAGTCAGTGTATAGTGTGTCCAGTTAGTGTATAGTGTGTCCAGTCAGTGTATAGTGTCCAGTCATTGTATAATGTGCCCAGTCAGTGTATAGTGTCCAGTAAGTGTATAGTGTCCAGTCAGTGTATTGTGTGTCCAGTCAGTGTATAGTGTGTCCAGTTAGTGTATAGTGTGTCCAGTCAGTGTATAGATTATAGATTGTCGAGTCAGTGTATTGTGTGTATAGTCAGTGTAAAGTGTGTCCAGTCAGGGTATAGTGTCCAGTCAGTGTATAGTGTGTCCAGTCAGTGTATAGTGTGTCCAGTCAGTGTATAGAGTCCAGTAAGTGTATAGTGTATCCAGGCAGTGTATAATGTATCCAGTCAGTGTATAGTGTGTCCAGTCAGTGTATAATATGTCCAGTCAGTGTATAGTGTGTCCAGTCAGTGTATAGTGTGTCCAGTCAGTGTATAGTGTCCAGTAAGTGTATAGTGTCCAGTCAGTGTATAGTGTGTCCAGTCAGTTTATAGTGTCCAGTCAGTGTATATTGTGTCCAGTCAGTGTATAGTGTCCAGTCAGTGTATAGTGTGTCCAGTCAGTGTAAAGTGTGTTCAGTCAGTGTGTAATGTGTCCAGTCAGTGTATAGTGTCCAGTCAGTGTACAGAGTTTCCAGTCAGTGTATAGTGTGTCCAGTCAGTGTATAATGTGTCAAGTCAATGTATAGTGTGTCCAGTCAGTGTGTAGTGTTTCCAGTCAGTGTATAGTGTGTCCAGTCAGTGTAAAGTGTGTCCAGTCAGTGTAAAGTGTGTCCAGTCAGTGTATAGTGTGTCCAATCAGTGTATAGTGTGTCCAGTCAGTGTACAGAGTTTCCAGTCAGTGTATAGTGTGTCTTGTCAGTGTATAATGTGTCAAGTCAGTGTATAGTGTGTCCAGTCAGTGTATAGTGTTTCCAGTCAGTGTATAGTGTGTCCAGTCAGTGTAATGTGTGTCCAGTCAGTGTACAGTGTGTCCAGTCAGTGTACAGTGTGTCCAGTCAGTGTATAGTGTGTCCATTCAGTGTACATAGTTTCCAGTCAATTTATAATGTGTCCAGTCAGTGTATAGTGTGTCCAGTCAGTGTATAGTGTGTCCAGTCATTTTATAGTGAATTCAGTCATTGTATAGTGTGTCCAGTCAGTGTAAAATGTATTAAGTCAGTGTATAGTGTCCAGTCAGTGTATAGTGTGTCCAGTCAGTGTATAGTGTATCCAGTCAGTGTTTAGTGTGTCAAGTCAGTGTATAGTCTATCCAGTCAGTGTATAGTGTGTCCAGTCAGTGTATAATGTGTCTAGTCAGTGTATATTGTCCAGTCAATGTATAGTGTGTCCAGTCAGTGTATAATGTGTCCAGTCAGTGTATTATATCCAGTCAATGTATAGTGTGTCCAGTCAGTGTATAGTGTGCCCAGTCAGTGTATAATGTGTCCAGTTAGTGTATAGTGTGTCCAGTCAGTGTATAGTGTCCAGTCAGTGTATAGTGTGCCCAGTCAGTGTATAGTGTCCAGTAAGTGTATAGTGTCCAGTCAGTGTATAGTGTGTCCAGTCAGTGTATAGTGTCCAGTCAGTGTATAGTGTTTCCAGTCAGTGTAAAGTGTGTTCAGTCAGTGTGTAATGTGTCCAGTCAGTGTATAGTGTCCAGTCAGTGTACAGAGTTTCCAGTCAGTGTATAGTGTGTCCAGTCAGTGTATAATGTGTCAAGTCAATGTATAGTGTGTCCAGTCAGTGTGTAGTGTTTCCAGTCAGTGTATAGTGTGTCCAGTCAGTGTAAAGTGTGTCCAGTCAGTGTAAAGTGTGTCCAGTCAGTGTATAGTGTGTCCAATCAGTGTATAGTGTGTCCAGTCATTGTACAGAGTTTCTAGTCAGTGTATAGTGTGTCTTGTCAGTGTATAATGTGTCAAGTCAGTGTATAGTGTGTACAGTCAGTGTATAGTGTTTCCAGTCAGTGTATAGTGTGTCCAGTCAGTGTAATGTGTGTCCAGTCAGTGTAAAATGTATTAAGTCAGTGTATAGTGTCCAGTCAGTGTATAGTGTGTCCAGTCAGTGTATAGTGTATCCAGTCAGTGTTTAGTGTGTCAAGTCAGTGTATAGTCTATCCAGTCAGTGTATAGTGTGTCCAGTCAGTGTATAATGTGTCTAGTCAGTGTATATTGTCCAGTCAATGTATAGTGTGTCCAGTCAGTGTATAATGTGTCCAGTCAGTGTATTATATCCAGTCAATGTATAGTGTGTCCAGTCAGTGTATAGTGTGCCCAGTCAGTGTATAATGTGTCCAGTTAGTGTATAGTGTGTCCAGTCAGTGTATAGTGTCCAGTCAGTGTATAGTGTGCCCAGTCAGTGTATAGTGTCCAGTAAGTGTATAGTGTCCAGTCAGTGTATAGTGTGTCCAGTCAGTGTATAGTGTGTCCAGTCAGTGTATAGTGTGTCCAGTTAGTGTATAGTGTGTCCAGTCAGTGTATAGATTATAGATTGTCGAGTCAGTGTATAGTGTGTATAGTCAGTGTAAAGTGTGTCCAGTCAGGGTATAGTGTCCAGTCAGTGTATAGTGTGTCCAGTCAGTGTATAGTGTGTCCAGTCAGTGTATAGAGTCCAGTATGTGTATAGTGTATCCAGGCAGTGTATAGTGTATCCAGTCAGTGTATAGTGTGTCCAGTCAGTGTATAATGTGTCCAGTCTGTGTATAGTGTCCAGTCAATGTTTAATGTGTCCAGTCAGTGTATAGTGTCCAGTCAGTGTATAGTGTGCCCAGTCAGTGTATAGTGTCCAATAAGTGTATAGTGTCCAGTCAGTGTATATTGTGTCCAGTCAGTGTATAGTGTGTCCAGTCAGTGTATAGTGTGTCCAGTCAGTGTGTAGTGTGTCCAGTCAGTGTATAGAGTCCAGAAAGTGTATAGTGTATCCAGGTAGTGTATAGTGCATCCAGTCAGTGTATAGTTTTCCAGTCAGTGTATAATGTGTCCAGTCAGTGTATAGTGTGTCCAGTCAGTGTATAGTGTGTCCAGTCAGTGTATAGTGTGTCCAGTCAGTGTATAGTGTCCAGTAAGTGTATAGTGTCCAGTCAGTGTATAGTGTGTCCAGTCAGTGTATAGTGTCCAGTCAGTGTATAGTGTGTCCAGTCAGTGTATAGTGTGTTCAGTCAGTGTGTAGTGTGTCCAGTCAGTGTATAGTGTCCAGTCAGTGTGTAGTGTGTCCAGTCTGTGTATAGTGTGTCCAGTCAGTGTATAGTGTGTCCAGTAAGTGAATAGTGTTCAGTCAGTGTATAGTGTGTCCAGTCAGTGTGTATTGTGTCCAGTCAGTGTATAGTGTGTGCAGTCAGTGTATAGTGTGTCCAGTCAGTGTATAGTGTTTCCAGTCAGTGTATAGTGTGTAAAGTGATTGTATAATGTGTCCAGTCAGTGTATAATGTGTTTAGTCAGTGTATTGTGTGTCCAGTCAATGTATAGTCTGTCCAGTCAGTGTATAATGTGTCCAATCAGTGTATAGTGTGTCTAGTCAGTGTATAGTGTTTCTAGTCAGTGTATAGTGTTTCCAGTCAGTGTATAGTGTGTTCAGTCAGTGTATTGTGTGTCCAGTCAATGTATAGTGTGTCCAGTCATTTTATAGTGTGGTCAATCATTCTATAGTGTGTCCAGTCAGTGTATAGTGTGTCCAGTCAGTGTATAGTTGTCCAGTCATTGTATAGTGTGTCAAGTCAGTGTATAGTGTGTCCAGTCAGTGTATAGTGTGTCCAGTCAGTGAATAGTGTGTCCAGTAAGTGTATAGTGTGTCCAGTCAGAGTATAGTGTGTCCAGTCAATGTATAGTGTGTCCAGTCAGTGTACAGTTTGTCAAGTCAGTGTATAGTGTGTCCAGTCAGTGTATAGTGTCCAGTCAGTGTATAGTGTGTCCAGTCTGTGTATAGTGTGTCCAGTCAGTTTATAGTGTGTCCAGTCAGTGTATAATGTGTCCAGTCAATTTATAATGTGCCCAGTCAGTGTATAGTGTCCAGTCAATTTATAATGTGTCCAGTCAGTGTATAGTGTGTCAAGTCAGTGTATAGTGTGTCCAGTCAGTGTATAGTGTCCAGTCAGTGTATAGTGTGCCCAGTCAGTGAATAGTGTCCAGTAAGTGTGTAGTGTCCAGTCAGTGTGTAGTGTTTCCAGTCAGTGTATAGTGTGTTCAGTCAGTTTGTTGTGTGTCCAGTCAGTGTATAGTGTGTCCAGTCAGTGTATAGAGTCCAGTAAGTGTATAGTGTATCCAGGCAGTGTATAGTGTATCCAGTCAGTGTATAGTGTGTCCAGTCAGTGTATAGTGTGTCCAGTGAGTGTATAGTGTGTCCAGTCAGTGTATAATGTGTCAAGTAAGTGTATTATATCCAGTCAATGTATAGTGTGTCCAGTCAGAGTATAGTATGCCCAGTCAGTGTATAGTGTGTCCAGTTAGTGTATAGTGTGTCCAGTCAGTGTATAGTGTCCAGTCAGTGTATAATGTGCCCAGTCAGTGTATAGTGTCCAGTAAGTGTATAGTGTCCAGTCAGTGTATAGTGTGTCCAGTCAGTGTATAGTGTGTCCAGTTAGTGTATAGTGTGTCCAGTCAGTGTATAGATTATAGATTGTCGAGTCAGTGTATTGTGTGTATAGTCAGTGTAAAGTGTGTCCAGTCAGGGTATAGTGTCCAGTCAGTGTATAGTGTGTCCAGTCAGTGTATAGTGTGTCCAGTCAGTGTATAGAGTCCAGTAAGTGTATAGTGTATCCAGGCAGTGTATAGTATATCCAGTCAGTGTATAGTGTGTCCAGTCAGTGTATAATGTGTCCAGTCAGTGTATAGTGTGTCCAGTCAGTGTATAGTGTGTCCAGTCAGTGTATAGTGTCCAGTAAGTGTATAGTGTCCAGTCAGTGTATAGTGTGTCCAGTCAGTGTATATTGTGTCCAGTCAGTGTATAGTGTGTGCAGTCAGTGTATAGTGTGTCCAGTCAGTGTATAGTGTGTCCAGTCAGTGTATAGTGTGTCCAGTCAGTGTATAGTGTGTCCAGTCAGTGTGTAGTGTGTCCAGTCAGTGTATAGAGTCCAGAAAGTGTATAGTGTATCCAGGTAGTGTATAGTGTATCCAGTCAGTGTATAGTTTTCCAGTCAGTGTATAATGTGTCAAGTCAGTGTATAGTGTGTCCAGTCAGTGTATAATGTGTCCAGTCAGTGTATTATATCCAGTCAATGTATAGTGTGTCCAGTCAGTGTATAGTGTGCCCAGTCAGTGTATAATGTGTCCAGTTAGTGTATAATGTGTCCAGTCAGTGTATAGTGTCCAGTCAGTGTATAGTGTGCCCAGTCAGTGTATAGTGTCCAGTAAGTGTATAGTGTCCAGTCAGTGTATAGTGTGTCCAGTCAGTGTATAGTGTGTCCAGTCAGTGTATAGTGTGTCCAGTTAGTGTATAGTGTGTCCAGTCAGTGTATAGATTATAGATTGTCGAGTCAGTGTATAGTGTGTATAGTCAGTGTAAAGTGTGTCCAGTCAGGGTATAGTGTCCAGTCAGTGTATAGTGTGTCCAGTCAGTGTATAGTGTGTCCAGTCAGTGTATAGAGTCCAGTAAGTGTATAGTGTATCCAGGCAGTGTATAGTGTATCCAGTCAGTGTATAGTGTGTCCAGTCAGTGTATAATGTGTCCAGTCTGTGTATAGTGTCCAGTCAATGTTTAATGTGTCCAGTCAGTGTATAGTGTCCAGTCAGTGTATAGTGTGCCCAGTCAGTGTATAGTGTCCAATAAGTGTATAGTGTCCAGTCAGTGTATATTGTGTCCAGTCAGTGTATAGTGTGTCCAGTCAGTGTATAGTGTGTCCAGTCAGTGTGTAGTGTGTCCAGTCAGTGTATAGAGTCCAGAAAGTGTATAGTGTATCCAGGTAGTGTATAGTGCATCCAGTCAGTGTATAGTTTTCCAGTCAGTGTATAATGTGTCCAGTCAGTGTATAGTGTGTCCAGTCAGTGTATAGTGTGTCCAGTCAGTGTATAGTGTGTCCAGTCAGTGTATAGTGTCCAGTAAGTGTATAGTGTCCAGTCAGTGTATAGTGTGTCCAGTCAGTGTATAGTGTCCAGTCAGTGTATAGTGTGTCCAGTCAGTGTATAGTGTGTTCAGTCAGTGTGTAGTGTGTCCAGTCAGTGTATAGTGTCCAGTCAGTGTGTAGTGTGTCCAGTCTGTGTATAGTGTGTCCAGTCAGTGTATAGTGTGTCCAGTAAGTGAATAGTGTTCAGTCAGTGTATAGTGTGTCCAGTCAGTGTGTATTGTGCCCAGTCAGTGTATAGTGTGTGCAGTCAGTGTATAGTGTGTCCAGTCAGTGTATAGTGTTTCCAGTCAGTGTATAGTGTGTAAAGTGATTGTATAATGTGTCCAGTCAGTGTATAATGTGTTTAGTCAGTGTATTGTGTGTCCAGTCAATGTATAGTCTGTCCAGTCAGTGTATAATGTGTCCAATCAGTGTATAGTGTGTCTAGTCAGTGTATAGTGTTTCTAGTCAGTGTATAGTGTTTCCAGTCAGTGTATAGTGTGTTCAGTCAGTGTATTGTGTGTCCAGTCAATGTATAGTGTGTCCAGTCATTTTATAGTGTGGTCAATCATTCTATAGTGTGTCCAGTCAGTGTATAGTGTGTCCAGTCAGTGTATAGTTGTCCAGTCATTGTATAGTGTGTCAAGTCAGTGTATAGTGTGTCCAGTCAGTGTATAGTGTGTCCAGTCAGTGAATAGTGTGTCCAGTAAGTGTATAGTGTGTCCAGTCAGAGTATAGTGTGTCCAGTCAATGTATAGTGTGTCCAGTCAGTGTACAGTTTGTCAAGTCAGTGTATAGTGTGTCCAGTCAGTGTATAGTGTCCAGTCAGTGTATAGTGTGTCCAGTCTGTGTATAGTGTGTCCAGTCAGTTTATAGTGTGTCCAGTCAGTGTATAATGTGTCCAGTCAATTTATAATGTGCCCAGTCAGTGTATAGTGTCCAGTCAATTTATAATGTGTCCAGTCAGTGTATAGTGTGTCAAGTCAGTGTATAGTGTGTCCAGTCAGTGTATAGTGTCCAGTCAGTGTATAGTGTGCCCAGTCAGTGTATAGAGTCCAGTAAGTGTATAGTGTATCCAGGCAGTGTATAGTGTATCCAGTCAGTGTATAGTGTGTCCAGTCAGTGTATAGTGTGTCCAGTCAGTGTATAGTGTGTCCAGTCAGTGTATAAAGTGTCAAGTAAGTGTATTATATCCAGTCAATGTATAGTGTGTCCAGACAGAGTATAGTGTGCCCAGTCAGTGTATAGTGTGTCCAGTTAGTGTATAGTGTGTCCAGTCAGTGTATAGTGTCCAGTCAGTGTATAATGTGCCCAGTCAGTGTATAGTGTCCAGTAAGTGTATAGTGTCCAGTCAGTGTATTGTGTGTCCAGTCAGTGTATAGTGTGTCCAGTTAGTGTATAGTGTGTACAGTCAGTGTATAGATTATAGATTGTCGAGTCAGTATATTGTGTGTATAGTCAGTGTAAAGTGTGTCCAGTCAGGGTATAGTGTCCAGTCAGTGTATAGTGTGTCCAGTCAGTGTATAGTGTATCCAGTCAGTGTTTAGTGTGTCAAGTCAGTGTATAGTGTATCCAGTCAGTGTATAGTGTGTCCAGTCAGTGTACAATGTGTCTAGTTAGTGTATATTGTCCAGTCAATGTATAGTGTGTCCAGTCAGTGTATAGTGTCCAGTCAGTGTATAGTGTGCCCATTCAGTGAATAGTGTCCAGTAAGTGTGTAGTGTCCAGTCAGTGTGTAGTGTTTCTAGTCAGTGTATAGTGTGTTCAGTCAGTTTGTAGTGTGTCCAGTCAGTGTATAGTGTGTCCAGTCAGTGTATAGAGTCCAGTAAGTGTATAGTGTATCCAGGCAGTGTATAGTGTATCCAGTCAGTTTATAGTGTGTCCAGTCAGTGTATAGTGTGTCCAGTCAGTGTATAGTGTGTCCAGTCAGTGTATAATGTGTCAAGTAAGTGTATTATATCCAGTCAATGTATAGTGTGTCCAGACAGAGTATAGTGTGCCCAGTCAGTGTATAGTGTGTCCAGTTAGTGTATAGTGTGTCCAGTCAGTGTATAGTGTCCAGTCAGTGTATCATGTGCCCAGTCAGTGTATAGTGTCCAGTAAGTGTATAGTGTCCAGTCAGTGTATAGTGTGTCCAGTCAGTGTATACTGTGTCCAGTCAGTGTGTAGTGTGTCCAGTCAGTGTATAGAGTCCAGAAAGTGTATAGTGTATCCAGGTAGTGTATAGTGTATCCAGTCAGTGTATAGTTTTCCAGTCAGTGTATAATGTGTCAAGTCAGTGTATAGTGTGTCCAGTCAGTGTATAGTGTGTCCAGTCAGTGTATAGTGTGTCCAGTCAGTGTATAGTGTCCAGTAAGTGTATAGTGTCCAGTCAGTGTATAGTGTGTCCAGTCAGTGTATAGTGTCCAGTCAGTGTATAGTGTGTCCAGTCAGTGTATAGTGTGTTCAGTCAGTGTGTAGTGTGTCCAGTCAGTGTATAGTGTCCAGTCAGTGTGTAGTGTGTCCAGTCTGTGTATAGTGTGTCCAGTCAGTGTATAGTGTGTCCAGTAAGTGAATAGTGTTCAGTCAGTGTATAGTGTGTCCAGTCAGTGTATATTGTGTCCAGTCAGTGTATAGTGTGTGCAGTCAGTGTATAGTGTGTCCAGTCAGTGTATAGTGTTTCCAGTCAGTGTATAGTGTGTAAAGTGATTGTATAATGTGTCCAGTCAGTGTATAATGTGTTTAGTCAGTGTATTGTGTGTCCAGTCAATGTATAGTCTGTCCAGTCAGTGTATAATGTGTCCAATCAGTGTATAGTGTGTCGAGTCAGTGTATAGCGTTTCTAGTCAGTGTATAGTGTTTCCAGTCAGTGTATAGTGTGTTCAGTCAGTGTATTGTGTGTCCAGTCACTGTATAGTGTGTCCAGTCATTTTATAGTGTGGTCAATCATTCTATAGTGTGTAAAGTCAGTGTATAGTGTGTCCAGTCAGTGTATAGTTGTCCAGTCATTGTATAGTGTGTCAAGTCAGTGTATAGTGTGTCCAGTCAGTAAATAGTGTGTCCAGTCAGTGTATAGTGTGTCCAGTCAGAGTATAGTGTGTCCAGTCAATGTATAGTGTGTCCAGTCAGTGTACGATTTGTCAAGTCAGTGTATAGTGTGTCCAGTCAGTGTATAGTGTCCAGTCAGTGTATAGTGTGTCCAGTCTGTGTATAGTGTGTCCAGTCAGTTTATAGTGTGTCCAGTCAGTGTATAATGTGTCCAGTCAATTTATAATGTGCCCAGTCAGTGTATAGTGTCCAGTCAATTTATAATGTGTCCAGTCAGTGTATAGTGTGTCCAGTCAGTGTATAGTGTGTCCAGTCATTTTATAGTGCATTCAGTCATTGTATAGTGTGTCCAGTCAGTGTAAAATGTGTTAAGTCAGTGTATAGCGTCCAGTCAGTGTATAGTGTGTCCAGTCAGTGTATAGTGTATCCAGTCAGTGTTTAGTGTGTCAAGTCAGTGTATAGTGTATCCAGTCAGTGTATAGTGTGTCCAGTCAGTGTACAATGTGTCTAGTCAGTGTATATTGTCCAGTCAATGTATAGTGTGTCCAGTCAGTGTATAGTGTCCAGTCAGTGTATAGTGTGCCCATTCAGTGAATAGTGTCCAGTAAGTGTGTAGTGTCCAGTCAGTGTGTAGTGTTTCTAGTCAGTGTATAGTGTGTTCAGTCAGTTTGTAGTGTGTCCAGTCAGTGTATAGTGTGTCCAGTCAGTGTATAGAGTCCAGTAAGTGTATAGTGTATCCAGGCAGTGTATAGTGTATCCAGTCAGTGTATAGTGTGTCCAGTCAGTGTATAGTGTGTCCAGTCAGTGTATAGTGTGTCCAGTCAGTGTATAATGTGTCAAGTAAGTGTATTATATCCAGTCAATGTATAGTGTGTCCAGACAGAGTATAGTGTGCCCAGTCAGTGTATAGTGTGTCCAGTTAGTGTATAGTGTGTCCAGTCAGTGTATAGTGTCCAGTCATTGTATAATGTGCCCAGTCAGTGTATAGTGTCCAGTAAGTGTATAGTGTCCAGTCAGTGTATTGTGTGTCCAGTCAGTGTATAGTGTGTCCAGTTAGTGTATAGTGTGTCCAGTCAGTGTATAGATTATAGATTGTCGAGTCAGTGTATTGTGTGTATAGTCAGTGTAAAGTGTGTCCAGTCAGGGTATAGTGTCCAGTCAGTGTATAGTGTGTCCAGTCAGTGTATAGTGTGTCCAGTCAGTGTATAGAGTCCAGTAAGTGTATAGTGTATCCAGGCAGTGTATAATGTATCCAGTCAGTGTATAGTGTGTCCAGTCAGTGTATAATATGTCCAGTCAGTGTATAGTGTGTCCAGTCAGTGTATAGTGTGTCCAGTCAGTTTATAGTGTCCAGTCAGTGTATATTGTGTCCAGTCAGTGTATAGTGTCCAGTCAGTGTATAGTGTGTCCAGTCAGTGTAAAGTGTGTTCAGTCAGTGTGTAATGTGTCCAGTCAGTGTATAGTGTCCAGTCAGTGTACAGAGTTTCCAGTCAGTGTATAGTGTGTCCAGTCAGTGTATAATGTGTCAAGTCAATGTATAGTGTGTCCAGTCAGTGTGTAGTGTTTCCAGTCAGTGTATAGTGTGTCCAGTCAGTGTAAAGTGTGTCCAGTCGGTGTAAAGTGTGTCCAGTCAGTGTATAGTGTGTCCAATCAGTGTATAGTGTGTCCAGTCAGTGTACAGAGTTTCCAGTCAGTGTATAGTGTGTCTTGTCAGTGTATAATGTGTCAAGTCAGTGTATAGTGTGTCCAGTCAGTGTATAGTGTTTCCAGTCAGTGTATAGTGTGTCCAGTCAGTGTAATGTGTGTCCAGTCAGTGTACAGTGTGTCCAGTCAGTGTACAGTGTGTCCAGTCAGTGTATAG
Organism: Cepaea hortensis; assembly: GCA_963921405.1. Lineage (NCBI taxonomy): Eukaryota > Metazoa > Mollusca > Gastropoda > Stylommatophora > Helicidae > Cepaea > Cepaea hortensis. Next base: position 1,308,346 of record OY992896.1, on the reverse strand, counting down.
TGTGTCCATTCAGTGTACATAGTTTCCAGTCAATTTATAATGTGTCCAGTCAGTGTATAGTGTGTCCAGTCAGTGTATAGTGTGTCCAGTCATTTTATAGTGAATTCAGTCATTGTATAGTGTGTCCAGTCAGTGTAAAATGTATTAAGTCAGTGTATAGTGTCCAGTCAGTGTATAGTGTGTCCAGTCAGTGTATAGTGTATCCAGTCAGTGTTTAGTGTGTCAAGTCAGTGTATAGTCTATCCAGTCAGTGTATAGTGTGTCCAGTCAGTGTATAATGTGTCTAGTCAGTGTATATTGTCCAGTCAATGTATAGTGTGTCCAGTCAGTGTATAATGTGTCCAGTCAGTGTATTATATCCAGTCAATGTATAGTGTGTCCAGTCAGTGTATAGTGTGCCCAGTCAGTGTATAATGTGTCCAGTTAGTGTATAGTGTGTCCAGTCAGTGTATAGTGTCCAGTCAGTGTATAGTGTGCCCAGTCAGTGTATAGTGTCCAGTAAGTGTATAGTGTCCAGTCAGTGTATAGTGTGTCCAGTCAGTGTATAGTGTCCAGTCAGTGTATAGTGTTTCCAGTCAGTGTAAAGTGTGTTCAGTCAGTGTGTAATGTGTCCAGTCAGTGTATAGTGTCCAGTCAGTGTACAGAGTTTCCAGTCAGTGTATAGTGTGTCCAGTCAGTGTATAATGTGTCAAGTCAATGTATAGTGTGTCCAGTCAGTGTGTAGTGTTTCCAGTCAGTGTATAGTGTGTCCAGTCAGTGTAAAGTGTGTCCAGTCAGTGTAAAGTGTGTCCAGTCAGTGTATAGTGTGTCCAATCAGTGTATAGTGTGTCCAGTCATTGTACAGAGTTTCTAGTCAGTGTATAGTGTGTCTTGTCAGTGTATAATGTGTCAAGTCAGTGTATAGTGTGTACAGTCAGTGTATAGTGTTTCCAGTCAGTGTATAGTGTGTCCAGTCAGTGTAATGTGTGTCCAGTCAGTGTACAGTGTGTCCAGTTAGTGTACAGTGTGTCCAGTCAGTGTATAGTGTGTCCATTCAGTGTACATAGTTTCCAGTCAATTTATAATGTGTCCAGTCAGTGTATAGTGTGTCCAGTCAGTGTATAGTGTGTCCAGTCATTTTATAGTGAATTCAGTCATTGTATAGTGTGTCCAGTCAGTGTAAAATGTATTAAGTCAGTGTATAGTGTGTCAAGTCAGTGTATAGTCTATCCAGTCAGTGTATAGTGTGTCCAGTCAGTGTATAATGTGTCTAGTCAGTGTATATTGTCCAGTCAATGTATAGTGTGTCCAGTCAGTGTATAATGTGTCCAGTCAGTGTATTATATCCAGTCAATGTATAGTGTGTCCAGTCAGTGTATAGTGTGCCCAGTCAGTGTATAATGTGTCCAGTTAGTGTATAGTGTGTCCAGTCAGTGTATAGTGTCCAGTCAGTGTATAGTGTGCCCAGTCAGTGTATAGTGTCCAGTAAGTGTATAGTGTCCAGTCAGTGTATAGTGTGTCCAGTCAGTGTATAGTGTGTCCAGTCAGTGTATAGTGTGTCCAGTTAGTGTATAGTGTGTCCAGTCAGTGTATAGATTATAGATTGTCGAGTCAGTGTATAGTGTGTATAGTCAGTGTAAAGTGTGTCCAGTCAGGGTATAGTGTCCAGTCAGTGTATAGTGTGTCCAGTCAGTGTATAGTGTGTCCAGTCAGTGTATAGAGTCCAGTAAGTGTATAGTGTATCCAGGCAGTGTATAGTGTATCCAGTCAGTGTATAGTGTGTCCAGTCAGTGTATAATGTGTCCAGTCTGTGTATAGTGTCCAGTCAATGTTTAATGTGTCCAGTCAGTGTATAGTGTCCAGTCAGTGTATAGTGTGCCCAGTCAGTGTATAGTGTCCAATAAGTGTATAGTGTCCAGTCAGTGTATATTGTGTCCAGTCAGTGTATAGTGTGTCCAGTCAGTGTATAGTGTGTCCAGTCAGTGTGTAGTGTGTCCAGTCAGTGTATAGAGTCCAGAAAGTGTATAGTGTATCCAGGTAGTGTATAGTGCATCCAGTCAGTGTATAGTTTTCCAGTCAGTGTATAATGTGTCCAGTCAGTGTATAGTGTGTCCAGTCAGTGTATAGTGTGTCCAGTCAGTGTATAGTGTGTCCAGTCAGTGTATAGTGTCCAGTAAGTGTATAGTGTCCAGTCAGTGTATAGTGTGTCCAGTCAGTGTATAGTGTCCAGTCAGTGTATAGTGTGTCCAGTCAGTGTATAGTGTGTTCAGTCAGTGTGTAGTGTGTCCAGTCAGTGTATAGTGTCCAGTCAGTGTGTAGTGTGTCCAGTCTGTGTATAGTGTGTCCAGTCAGTGTATAGTGTGTCCAGTAAGTGAATAGTGTTCAGTCAGTGTATAGTGTGTCCAGTCAGTGTGTATTGTGTCCAGTCAGTGTATAGTGTGTGCAGTCAGTGTATAGTGTGTCCAGTCAGTGTATAGTGTTTCCAGTCAGTGTATAGTGTGTAAAGTGATTGTATAATGTGTCCAGTCAGTGTATAATGTGTTTAGTCAGTGTATTGTGTGTCCAGTCAATGTATAGTCTGTCCAGTCAGTGTATAGTGTGTCCAGACAGAGTATAGTGTGCCCAGTCAGTGTATAGTGTGTCCAGTTAGTGTATAGTGTGTCCAGTCAGTGTATAGTGTCCAGTCAGTGTATAATGTGCCCAGTCAGTGTATAGTGTCCAGTAAGTGTATAGTGTCCAGTCAGTGTATTGTGTGTCCAGTCAGTGTATAGTGTGTCCAGTTAGTGTATAGTGTGTCCAGTCAGTGTATAGATTATAGATTGTCGAGTCAGTATATTGTGTGTATAGTCAGTGTAAAGTGTGTCCAGTCAGGGTATAGTGTCCAGTCAGTGTATAGTGTGTCCAGTCAGTGTATAGTGTATCCAGTCAGTGTTTAGTGTGTCAAGTCAGTGTATAGTGTATCCAGTCAGTGTATAGTGTGTCCAGTCAGTGTACAATGTGTCTAGTTAGTGTATATTGTCCAGTCAATGTATAGTGTGTCCAGTCAGTGTATAGTGTCCAGTCAGTGTATAGTGTGCCCATTCAGTGAATAGTGTCCAGTAAGTGTGTAGTGTCCAGTCAGTGTGTAGTGTCTCTAGTCAGTGTATAGTGTGTTCAGTCAGTTTGTAGTGTGTCCAGTCAGTGTATAGTGTGTCCAGTCAGTGTATAGAGTCCAGTAAGTGTATAGTGTATCCAGGCAGTGTATAGTGTATCCAGTCAGTTTATAGTGTGTCCAGTCAGTGTATAGTGTGTCCAGTCAGTGTATAGTGTGTCCAGTCAGTGTATAATGTGTCAAGTAAGTGTATTATATCCAGTCAATGTATAGTGTGTCCAGACAGAGTATAGTGTGCCCAGTCAGTGTATAGTGTGTCCAGTTAGTGTATAGTGTGTCCAGTCAGTGTATAGTGTCCAGTCAGTGTATCATGTGCCCAGTCAGTGTATAGTGTCCAGTAAGTGTATAGTGTCCAGTCAGTGTATTGTGTGTCCAGTCAGTGTATACTGTGTCCAGTCAGTGTGTAGTGTGTCCAGTCAGTGTATAGAGTCCAGAAAGTGTATAGTGTATCCAGGTAGTGTATAGTGTATCCAGTCAGTGTATAGTTTTCCAGTCAGTGTATAATGTGTCAAGTCAGTGTATAGTGTGTCCAGTCAGTGTATAGTGTGTCCAGTCAGTGTATAGTGTGTCCAGTCAGTGTATAGTGTCCAGTAAGTGTATAGTGTCCAGTCAGTGTATAGTGTGTCCAGTCAGTGTATAGTGTCCAGTCAGTGTATAGTGTGTCCAGTCAGTGTATAGTGTGTTCAGTCAGTGTGTAGTGTGTCCAGTCAGTGTATAGTGTCCAGTCAGTGTGTAGTGTGTCCAGTCTGTGTATAGTGTGTCCAGTCAGTGTATAGTGTGTCCAGTAAGTGAATAGTGTTCAGTCAGTGTATAGTGTGTCCAGTCAGTGTATATTGTGTCCAGTCAGTGTATAGTGTGTGCAGTCAGTGTATAGTGTGTCCAGTCAGTGTATAGTGTTTCCAGTCAGTGTATAGTGTGTAAAGTGATTGTATAATGTGTCCAGTCAGTGTATAATGTGTTTAGTCAGTGTATTGTGTGTCCAGTCAATGTATAGTCTGTCCAGTCAGTGTATAATGTGTCCAATCAGTGTATAGTGTGTCGAGTCAGTGTATAGCGTTTCTAGTCAGTGTATAGTGTTTCCAGTCAGTGTATAGTGTGTTCAGTCAGTGTATTGTGTGTCCAGTCACTGTATAGTGTGTCCAGTCATTTTATAGTGTGGTCAATCATTCTATAGTGTGTAAAGTCAGTGTATAGTGTGTCCAGTCAGTGTATAGTTGTCCAGTCATTGTATAGTGTGTCAAGTCAGTGTATAGTGTGTCCAGTCAGTAAATAGTGTGTCCAGTCAGTGTATAGTGTGTCCAGTCAGAGTATAGTGTGTCCAGTCAATGTATAGTGTGTCCAGTCAGTGTACGATTTGTCAAGTCAGTGTATAGTGTGTCCAGTCAGTGTATAGTGTCCAGTCAGTGTATAGTGTGTCCAGTCTGTGTATAGTGTGTCCAGTCAGTTTATAGTGTGTCCAGTCAGTGTATAATGTGTCCAGTCAATTTATAATGTGCCCAGTCAGTGTATAGTGTCCAGTCAATTTATAATGTGTCCAATCAGTGTATAGTGTGTCCAGTCAGTGTATAGTGTGTCCAGTCATTTTATAGTGCATTCAGTCATTGTATAGTGTGTCCAGTCAGTGTAAAATGTGTTAAGTCAGTGTATAGCGTCCAGTCAGTGTATAGTGTGTCCAGTCAGTGTATAGTGTATCCAGTCAGTGTTTAGTGTGTCAAGTCAGTGTATAGTGTATCCAGTCAGTGTATAGTGTGTCCAGTCAGTGTACAATGTGTCTAGTCAGTGTATATTGTCCAGTCAATGTATAGTGTGTCCAGTCAGTGTATAGAGTCCAGTCAGTGTATAGTGTGCCCATTCAGTGAATAGTGTCCAGTAAGTGTGTAGTGTCCAGTCAGTGTGTAGTGTTTCTAGTCAGTGTATAGTGTGTTCAGTCAGTTTGTAGTGTGTCCAGTCAGTGTATAGTGTGTCCAGTCAGTGTATAGAGTCCAGTAAGTGTATAGTGTATCCAGGCAGTGTATAGTGTATCCAGTCAGTGTATAGTGTGTCCAGTCAGTGTATAGTGTGTCCAGTCAGTGTATAGTGTGTCCAGTCAGTGTATAATGTGTCAAGTAAGTGTATTATATCCAGTCAATGTATAGTGTGTCCAGACAGAGTATAGTGTGCCCAGTCAGTGTATAGTGTGTCCAGTTAGTGTATAGTGTGTCCAGTCAGTGTATAGTGTCCAGTCATTGTATAATGTGCCCAGTCAGTGTATAGTGTCCAGTAAGTGTATAGTGTCCAGTCAGTGTATTGTGTGTCCAGTCAGTGTATAGTGTGTCCAGTTAGTGTATAGTGTGTCCAGTCAGTGTATAGATTATAGATTGTCGAGTCAGTGTATTGTGTGTATAGTCAGTGTAAAGTGTGTCCAGTCAGGGTATAGTGTCCAGTCAGTGTATAGTGTGTCCAGTCAGTGTATAGTGTGTCCAGTCAGTGTATAGAGTCCAGTAAGTGTATAGTGTATCCAGGCAGTGTATAATGTATCCAGTCAGTGTATAGTGTGTCCAGTCAGTGTATAATATGTCCAGTCAGTGTATAGTGTGTCCAGTCAGTGTATAGTGTGTCCAGTCAGTGTATAGTGTCCAGTAAGTGTATAGTGTCCAGTCAGTGTATAGTGTGTCCAGTCAGTTTATAGTGTCCAGTCAGTGTATATTGTGTCCAGTCAGTGTATAGTGTCCAGTCAGTGTATAGTGTGTCCAGTCAGTGTAAAGTGTGTTCAGTCAGTGTGTAATGTGTCCAGTCAGTGTATAGTGTCCAGTCAGTGTACAGAGTTTCCAGTCAGTGTATAGTGTGTCCAGTCAGTGTATAATGTGTCAAGTCAATGTATAGTGTGTCCAGTCAGTGTGTAGTGTTTCCAGTCAGTGTATAGTGTGTCCAGTCAGTGTAAAGTGTGTCCAGTCGGTGTAAAGTGTGTCCAGTCAGTGTATAGTGTGTACAATCAGTGTATAGTGTGTCCAGTCAGTGTACAGAGTTTCCAGTCAGTGTATAGTGTGTCTTGTCAGTGTATAATGTGTCAAGTCAGTGTATAGTGTGTCCAGTCAGTGTATAGTGTTTCCAGTCAGTGTATAGTGTGTCCAGTCAGTGTAATGTGTGTCCAGTCAGTGTACAGTGTGTCCAGTCAGTGTACAGTGTGTCCAGTCAGTGTATAGTGTGTCCATTCAGTGTACATAGTTTCCAGTCAATTTATAATGTGTCCAGTCAGTGTATAGTGTGTCCAGTCAGTGTATAGTGTGTCCAGTCATTTTATAGTGAATTCAGTCATTGTATAGTGTGTCCAGTCAGTGTAAAATGTATTAAGTCAGTGTATAGTGTCCAGTCAGTGTATAGTGTGTCCAGTCAGTGTATAGTGTATCCAGTCAGTGTTTAGTGTGTCAAGTCAGTGTATAGTCTATCCAGTCAGTGTATAGTGTGTCCAGTCAGTGTATAATGTGTCTAGTCAGTGTATATTGTCCAGTCAATGTATAGTGTGTCCAGTCAGTGTATAATGTGTCCAGTCAGTGTATTATATCCAGTCAATGTATAGTGTGTCCAGTCAGTGTATAGTGTGCCCAGTCAGTGTATAATGTGTCCAGTTAGTGTATAGTGTGTCCAGTCAGTGTATAGTGTCCAGTCAGTGTATAGTGTGCCCAGTCAGTGTATAGTGTCCAGTAAGTGTATAGTGTCCAGTCAGTGTATAGTGTGTCCAGTCAGTGTATAGTGTCCAGTCAGTGTATAGTGTTTCCAGTCAGTGTAAAGTGTGTTCAGTCAGTGTGTAATGTGTCCAGTCAGTGTATAGTGTCCAGTCAGTGTACAGAGTTTCCAGTCAGTGTATAGTGTGTCCAGTCAGTGTATAATGTGTCAAGTCAATGTATAGTGTGTCCAGTCAGTGTGTAGTGTTTCCAGTCAGTGTATAGTGTGTCCAGTCAGTGTAAAGTGTGTCCAGTCAGTGTAAAGTGTGTCCAGTCAGTGTATAGTGTGTCCAATCAGTGTATAGTGTGTCCAGTCATTGTACAGAGTTTCTAGTCAGTGTATAGTGTGTCTTGTCAGTGTATAATGTGTCAAGTCAGTGTATAGTGTGTACAGTCAGTGTATAGTGTTTCCAGTCAGTGTATAGTGTGTCCAGTCAGTGTAATGTGTGTCCAGTCAGTGTACAGTGTGTCCAGTTAGTGTACAGTGTGTCCAGTCAGTGTATAGTGTGTCCATTCAGTGTACATAGTTTCCAGTCAATTTATAATGTGTCCAGTCAGTGTATAGTGTGTCCAGTCAGTGTATAGTGTGTCCAGTCATTTTATAGTGAATTCAGTCATTGTATAGTGTGTCCAGTCAGTGTAAAATGTATTAAGTCAGTGTATAGTGTGTCAAGTCAGTGTATAGTCTATCCAGTCAGTGTATAGTGTGTCCAGTCAGTGTATAATGTGTCTAGTCAGTGTATATTGTCCAGTCAATGTATAGTGTGTCCAGTCAGTGTATAATGTGTCCAGTCAGTGTATTATATCCAGTCAATGTATAGTGTGTCCAGTCAGTGTATAGTGTGCCCAGTCAGTGTATAATGTGTCCAGTTAGTGTATAGTGTGTCCAGTCAGTGTATAGTGTCCAGTCAGTGTATAGTGTGCCCAGTCAGTGTATAGTGTCCAGTAAGTGTATAGTGTCCAGTCAGTGTATAGTGTGTCCAGTCAGTGTATAGTGTGTCCAGTCAGTGTATAGTGTGTCCAGTTAGTGTATAGTGTGTCCAGTCAGTGTATAGATTATAGATTGTCGAGTCAGTGTATAGTGTGTATAGTCAGTGTAAAGTGTGTCCAGTCAGGGTATAGTGTCCAGTCAGTGTATAGTGTGTCCAGTCAGTGTATAGTGTGTCCAGTCAGTGTATAGAGTCCAGTAAGTGTATAGTGTATCCAGGCAGTGTATAGTGTATCCAGTCAGTGTATAGTGTGTCCAGTCAGTGTATAATGTGTCCAGTCTGTGTATAGTGTCCAGTCAATGTTTAATGTGTCCAGTCAGTGTATAGTGTCCAGTCAGTGTATAGTGTGCCCAGTCAGTGTATAGTGTCCAATAAGTGTATAGTGTCCAGTCAGTGTATATTGTGTCCAGTCAGTGTATAGTGTGTCCAGTCAGTGTATAGTGTGTCCAGTCAGTGTGTAGTGTGTCCAGTCAGTGTATAGAGTCCAGAAAGTGTATAGTGTATCCAGGTAGTGTATAGTGCATCCAGTCAGTGTATAGTGCATCCAGTCAGTGTATAATGTGTCCAGTCAGTGTATAGTGTGTCCAGTCAGTGTATAGTGTGTCCAGTCAGTGTATAGTGTGTCCAGTCAGTGTATAGTGTCCAGTAAGTGTATAGTGTCCAGTCAGTGTATAGTGTGTCCAGTCAGTGTATAGTGTCCAGTCAGTGTATAGTGTGTCCAGTCAGTGTATAGTGTGTTCAGTCAGTGTGTAGTGTGTCCAGTCAGTGTATAGTGTCCAGTCAGTGTGTAGTGTGTCCAGTCTGTGTATAGTGTGTCCAGTCAGTGTATAGTGTGTCCAGTAAGTGAATAGTGTTCAGTCAGTGTATAGTGTGTCCAGTCAGTGTGTATTGTGTCCAGTCAGTGTATAGTGTGTGCAGTCAGTGTATAGTGTGTCCAGTCAGTGTATAGTGTTTCCAGTCAGTGTATAGTGTGTAAAGTGATTGTATAATGTGTCCAGTCAGTGTATAATGTGTTTAGTCAGTGTATTGTGTGTCCAGTCAATGTATAGTCTGTCCAGTCAGTGTATAATGTGTCCAATCAGTGTATAGTGTGTCTAGTCAGTGTATAGTGTTTCTAGTCAGTGTATAGTGTTTCCAGTCAGTGTATAGTGTGTTCAGTCAGTGTATTGTGTGTCCAGTCAATGTATAGTGTGTCCAGTCATTTTATAGTGTGGTCAATCATTCTATAGTGTGTCCAGTCAGTGTATAGTGTGTCCAGTCAGTGTATAGTTGTCCAGTCATTGTATAGTGTGTCAAGTCAGTGTATAGTGTGTCCAGTCAGTGTATAGTGTGTCCAGTCAGTGAATAGTGTGTCCAGTAAGTGTATAGTGTGTCCAGTCAGAGTATAGTGTGTCCAGTCAATGTATAGTGTGTCCAGTCAGTGTACAGTTTGTCAAGTCAGTGTATAGTGTGTCCAGTCAGTGTATAGTGTCCAGTCAGTGTATAGTGTGTCCAGTCTGTGTATAGTGTGTCCAGTCAGTTTATAGTGTGTCCAGTCAGTGTATAATGTGTCCAGTCAATTTATAATGTGCCCAGTCAGTGTATAGTGTCCAGTCAATTTATAATGTGTCCAGTCAGTTTATAGTGTGTCAAGTCAGTGTATAGTGTGTCCAGTCAGTGTATAGTGTCCAGTCAGTGTATAGTGTGCCCAGTCAGTGAATAGTGTCCAGTAAGTGTGTAGTGTCCAGTCAGTGTGTAGTGTTTCCAGTCAGTGTATAGTGTGTTCAGTCAGTTTGTAGTGTGTCCAGTCAGTGTATAGTGTGTCCAGTCAGTGTATAGAGTCCAGTAAGTGTATAGTGTATCCAGGCAGTGTATAGTGTATCCAGTCAGTGTATAGTGTGTCCAGTCAGTGTATAGTGTGTCCAGTCAGTGTATAGTGTGTCCAGTCAGTGTATAATGTGTCAAGTAAGTGTATTATATCCAGTCAATGTATAGTGTGTCCAGTCAGAGTATAGTATGCCCAGTCAGTGTATAGTGTGTCCAGTTAGTGTATAGTGTGTCCAGTCAGTGTATAGTGTCCAGTCAGTGTATAATGTGCCCAGTCAGTGTATAGTGTCCAGTAAGTGTATAGTGTCCAGTCAGTGTATAGTGTGTCCAGTCAGTGTATAGTGTGTCCAGTTAGTGTATAGTGTGTCCAGTCAGTGTATAGATTATAGATTGTCGAGTCAGTGTATTGTGTGTATAGTCAGTGTAAAGTGTGTCCAGTCAGGGTATAGTGTCCAGTCAGTGTATAGTGTGTCCAGTCAGTGTATAGTGTGTCCAGTCAGTGTATAGAGTCCAGTAAGTGTATAGTGTATCCAGGCAGTGTATAGTATATCCAGTCAGTGTATAGTGTGTCCAGTCAGTGTATAATGTGTCCAGTCAGTGTATAGTGTGTCCAGTCAGTGTATAGTGTGTCCAGTCAGTGTATAGTGTCCAGTAAGTGTATAGTGTCCAGTCAGTGTATAGTGTGTCCAGTCAGTGTATATTGTGTCCAGTCAGTGTATAGTGTGTGCAGTCAGTGTATAGTGTGTCCAGTCAGTGTATAGTGTGTCCAGTCAGTGTATAGTGTGTCCAGTCAGTGTATAGTGTGTCCAGTCAGTGTGTAGTGTGTCCAGTCAGTGTATAGAGTCCAGAAAGTGTATAGTGTATCCAGGTAGTGTATAGTGTATCCAGTCAGTGTATAGTTTTCCAGTCAGTGTATAATGTGTCAAGTCAGTGTATAGTGTGTCCAGTCAGTGTATAGTGTGTCCAGTCAGTGTATAGTGTGTCCAGTCAGTGTATAGTGTCCAGTAAGTGTATAGTGTCCAGTCAGTGTATAGTGTGTCCAGTCAGTGTATAGTGTCCAGTCAGTGTATAGTGTGTCCAGTCAGTGTATAGTGTGTTCAGTCAGTGTGTAGTGTGTCCAGTCAGTGTATAGTGTCTAGTCAGTGTGTAGTGTGTCCAGTCTGTGTATAGTGTGTCCAGTCAGTTTATAGTGTGTCCAGTAAGTGAATAGTGTTCAGTCAGTGTATAGTGTGTCCAGTCAGTGTATATTGTGTCCAGTCAGTGTATAGTGTGTGCAGTCAGTGTATAGTGTGTCCAGTCAGTGTATAGTGTTTCCAGTCAGTGTATAGTGTGTAAAGTGATTGTATAATGTGTCCAGTCAGTGTATAATGTGTTTAGTCAGTGTATTGTGTGTCCAGTCAATGTATAGTCTGTCCAGTCAGTGTATAATGTGTCCAATCAGTGTATAGTGTGTCGAGTCAGTGTATAGCGTTTCTAGTCAGTGTATAATGTTTCCAGTCAGTGTATAGTGTGTTCAGTCAGTGTATAGTGTGTCCAGTCAGTGTATAGAGTCCAGTAAGTGTATAGTGTATCCAGGCAGTGTATAGTGTATCCAGTCAGTGTATAGTGTGTCCAGTCAGTGTATAATGTGTCCAGTCTGTGTATAGTGTCCAGTCAATGTTTAATGTGTCCAGTCAGTGTATAGTGTCCAGTCAGTGTATAGTGTGCCCAGTCAGTGTATAGTGTCCAATAAGTGTATAGTGTCCAGTCAGTGTATATTGTGTCCAGTCAGTGTATAGTGTGTCCAGTCAGTGTATAGTGTGTCCAGTCAGTGTGTAGTGTGTCCAGTCAGTGTATAGAGTCCAGAAAGTGTATAGTGTATCCAGGTAGTGTATAGTGCATCCAGTCAGTGTATAGTGCATCCAGTCAGTGTATAATGTGTCCAGTCAGTGTATAGTGTGTCCAGTCAGTGTATAGTGTGTCCAGTCAGTGTATAGTGTGTCCAGTCAGTGTATAGTGTCCAGTAAGTGTATAGTGTCCAGTCAGTGTATAGTGTGTCCAGTCAGTGTATAGTGTCCAGTCAGTGTATAGTGTGTCCAGTCAGTGTATAGTGTGTTCAGTCAGTGTGTAGTGTGTCCAGTCAGTGTATAGTGTCCAGTCAGTGTGTAGTGTGTCCAGTCTGTGTATAGTGTGTCCAGTCAGTGTATAGTGTGTCCAGTAAGTGAATAGTGTTCAGTCAGTGTATAGTGTGTCCAGTCAGTGTGTATTGTGTCCAGTCAGTGTATAGTGTGTGCAGTCAGTGTATAGTGTGTCCAGTCAGTGTATAGTGTTTCCAGTCAGTGTATAGTGTGTAAAGTGATTGTATAATGTGTCCAGTCAGTGTATAATGTGTTTAGTCAGTGTATTGTGTGTCCAGTCAATGTATAGTCTGTCCAGTCAGTGTATAATGTGTCCAATCAGTGTATAGTGTGTCTAGTCAGTGTATAGTGTTTCTAGTCAGTGTATAGTGTTTCCAGTCAGTGTATAGTGTGTTCAGTCAGTGTATTGTGTGTCCAGTCAATGTATAGTGTGTCCAGTCATTTTATAGTGTGGTCAATCATTCTATAGTGTGTCCAGTCAGTGTATAGTGTGTCCAGTCAGTGTATAGTTGTCCAGTCATTGTATAGTGTGTCAAGTCAGTGTATAGTGTGTCCAGTCAGTGTATAGTGTGTCCAGTCAGTGAATAGTGTGTCCAGTAAGTGTATAGTGTGTCCAGTCAGAGTATAGTGTGTCCAGTCAATGTATAGTGTGTCCAGTCAGTGTACAGTTTGTCAAGTCAGTGTATAGTGTGTCCAGTCAGTGTATAGTGTCCAGTCAGTGTATAGTGTGTCCAGTCTGTGTATAGTGTGTCCAGTCAGTTTATAGTGTGTCCAGTCAGTGTATAATGTGTCCAGTCAATTTATAATGTGCCCAGTCAGTGTATAGTGTCCAGTCAATTTATAATGTGTCCAGTCAGTTTATAGTGTGTCAAGTCAGTGTATAGTGTGTCCAGTCAGTGTATAGTGTCCAGTCAGTGTATAGTGTGCCCAGTCAGTGAATAGTGTCCAGTAAGTGTGTAGTGTCCAGTCAGTGTGTAGTGTTTCCAGTCAGTGTATAGTGTGTTCAGTCAGTTTGTAGTGTGTCCAGTCAGTGTATAGTGTGTCCAGTCAGTGTATAGAGTCCAGTAAGTGTATAGTGTATCCAGGCAGTGTATAGTGTATCCAGTCAGTGTATAGTGTGTCCAGTCAGTGTATAGTGTGTCCAGTCAGTGTATAGTGTGTCCAGTCAGTGTATAATGTGTCAAGTAAGTGTATTATATCCAGTCAATGTATAGTGTGTCCAGTCAGAGTATAGTATGCCCAGTCAGTGTATAGTGTGTCCAGTTAGTGTATAGTGTGTCCAGTCAGTGTATAGTGTCCAGTCAGTGTATAATGTGCCCAGTCAGTGTATAGTGTCCAGTAAGTGTATAGTGTCCAGTCAGTGTATAGTGTGTCCAGTCAGTGTATAGTGTGTCCAGTTAGTGTATAGTGTGTCCAGTCAGTGTATAGATTATAGATTGTCGAGTCAGTGTATTGTGTGTATAGTCAGTGTAAAGTGTGTCCAGTCAGGGTATAGTGTCCAGTCAGTGTATAGTGTGTCCAGTCAGTGTATAGTGTGTCCAGTCAGTGTATAGAGTCCAGTAAGTGTATAGTGTATCCAGGCAGTGTATAGTATATCCAGTCAGTGTATAGTGTGTCCAGTCAGTGTATAATGTGTCCAGTCAGTGTATAGTGTGTCCAGTCAGTGTATAGTGTGTCCAGTCAGTGTATAGTGTCCAGTAAGTGTATAGTGTCCAGTCAGTGTATAGTGTGTCCAGTCAGTGTATATTGTGTCCAGTCAGTGTATAGTGTGTGCAGTCAGTGTATAGTGTGTCCAGTCAGTGTATAGTGTGTCCAGTCAGTGTATAGTGTGTCCAGTCAGTGTATAGTGTGTCCAGTCAGTGTGTAGTGTGTCCAGTCAGTGTATAGAGTCCAGAAAGTGTATAGTGTATCCAGGTAGTGTATAGTGTATCCAGTCAGTGTATAGTTTTCCAGTCAGTGTATAATGTGTCAAGTCAGTGTATAGTGTGTCCAGTCAGTGTATAGTGTGTCCAGTCAGTGTATAGTGTGTCCAGTCAGTGTATAGTGTCCAGTAAGTGTATAGTGTCCAGTCAGTGTATAGTGTGTCCAGTCAGTGTATAGTGTCCAGTCAGTGTATAGTGTGTCCAGTCAGTGTATAGTGTGTTCAGTCAGTGTGTAGTGTGTCCAGTCAGTGTATAGTGTCTAGTCAGTGTGTAGTGTGTCCAGTCTGTGTATAGTGTGTCCAGTCAGTTTATAGTGTGTCCAGTAAGTGAATAGTGTTCAGTCAGTGTATAGTGTGTCCAGTCAGTGTATATTGTGTCCAGTCAGTGTATAGTGTGTGCAGTCAGTGTATAGTGTGTCCAGTCAGTGTATAGTGTTTCCAGTCAGTGTATAGTGTGTAAAGTGATTGTATAATGTGTCCAGTCAGTGTATAATGTGTTTAGTCAGTGTATTGTGTGTCCAGTCAATGTATAGTCTGTCCAGTCAGTGTATAATGTGTCCAATCAGTGTATAGTGTGTCGAGTCAGTGTATAGCGTTTCTAGTCAGTGTATAATGTTTCCAGTCAGTGTATAGTGTGTTCAGTCAGTGTATTGTGTGTCCAGTCACTGTATAGTGTGTCCAGTCATTTTATAGTGTGGTCAATCATTCTATAGTGTGTAAAGTCAGTGTATAGTGTGTCCAGTCAGTGTATAGTTGTCCAGTCATTGTATAGTGTGTCAAGTCAGTGTATAGTGTGTCCAGTCAGTGAATAGTGTGTCCAGTCAGTGTATAGTGTGTCCAGTCAGAGTATAGTGTGTCCAGTCAATGTATAGTGTGTCCAGTCAGTGTACAATTTGTCAAGTCAGTGTATAGTGTGTCCAGTCAGTGTATAGTGTCCAGTCAGTGTATAGTGTGTCCAGTCTGTGTATAGTGTGTCCAGTCAGTTTATAGTGTGTCCAGTCAGTGTATAATGTGTCCAGTCAATTTATAATGTGCTTAGTCAGTGTATAGTGTCCAGTCAATTTATAATGTGTCCAGTCAGTGTATAGTGTGTCCAGTCAGTGTATAGTGTGTCCAGTCATTTTATAGTGCATTCAGTCATTGTATAGTGTGTCCAGTCAGTGTAAAATGTGTTAAGTCAGTGTATAGTGTCCAGTCAGTGTATAGTGTGTCCAGTCAGTGTATAGTGTCCAGTCAGTGTATAGTGTGCCCAGTCAGTGAATAGTGTCCAGTAAGTGTGTAGTGTCCAGTCAGTGTGTAGTGTTTCCAGTCAGTGTATAGTGTGTTCAGTCAGTTTGTAGTGTGTGCAATCAGTGTATAGTGTGTCCAGTCAGTGTATAGAGTCCAGTAAGTGTATAGTGTATCCAGGCAGTGTATAGTGTATCCAGTCAGTGTATAGTGTGTCCAGTCAGTGTATAGTGTGTCCAGTCAGTGTATAGTGTGTCCAGTCAGTGTATAATGTGTCAAGTAAGTGTATTATATCCAGTCAATGTATAGTGTGTCCAGTCAGAGTATAGTATGCCCAGTCAGTGTATAGTGTGTCCAGTTAGTGTATAGTGTGTCCAGTCAGTGTATAGTGTCCAGTCAGTGTATAATGTGCCCAGTCAGTGTATAGTGTCCAGTAAGTGTATAGTGTCCAGTCAGTGTATAGTGTGTCCAGTCAGTGTATAGTGTGTCCAGTCAGTGTATAGTGTGTCCAGTCAGTGTATAGAGTCCAGTAAGTGTATAGTGTATCCAGGCAGTGTATAGTGTATCCAGTCAGTGTATAGTGTGTCCAGTCAGTGTATAATGTGTCCAGTCAGTGTATAGTGTGTCCAGTCAGTGTATAGTGTGTCCAGTCAGTGTATAGTGTCCAGTAAGTGTATAGTGTCCAGTCAGTGTATAGTGTGTCCAGTCAGTGTATATTGTGTCCAGTCAGTGTATAGTGTGTGCAGTCAGTGTATAGTGTGTCCAGTCAGTGTATAGTGTGTCCAGTCAGTGTATAGTGTGTCCAGTCAGTGTGTAGTGTGTCCAGTCAGTGTATAGAGTCCAGAAAGTGTATAGTGTATCCAGGTAGTGTATAGTGTATCCAGTCAGTGTATAGTTTTCCAGTCAGTGTATAATGTGTCAAGTCAGTGTATAGTGTGTCCAGTCAGTGTATAGTGTGTCCAGTCAGTGTATAGTGTGTCCAGTCAGTGTATAGTGTCCAGTAAGTGTATAGTGTCCAGTCAGTGTATAGTGTGTCCAGTCAGTGTATAGTGTCCAGTCAGTGTATAGTGTGTCCAGTCAGTGTATAGTGTGTCCAGTCAGTGTATAGTGTGTCCAGTAAGTGAATAGTGTTCAGTCAGTGTATAGTGTGTCCAGTCAGTGTATATTGTGTCCAGTCAGTGTATAGTGTGTGCAGTCAGTGTATAGTGTGTCCAGTCAGTGTATAGTGTGTCCAGTCATTTTATAGTGTGGTCAATCATTCTATAGTGTGTAAAGTCAGTGTATAGTGTGTCCAGTCAGTGTATAGTTGTCCAGTCATTGTATAGTGTGTCCAGTCTGTGTATAGTGTGTCCAGTCAGTTTATAGTGTGTCCAGTCAGTGTATAATGTGTCCAGTCAATTTATAATGTGCCCAGTCAGTGTATAGTGTCCAGTCAATTTATAATGTGTCCAGTCAGTGTATAGTGTGTCCAGTCAGTGTATAGTGTGTCCAGTCATTTTATAGTGCATTCAGTCATTGTATAGTGTGTCCAGTCAGTGTAAAATGTGTTAAGTCAGTGTATAGTGTCCAGTCAGTGTATAGTGTGTCCAGTCAGTGTATAGTGTATCCAGTCAGTGTTTAGTGTGTCAAGTCAGTGTATAGTGTATCCAGTCAGTGTATAGTGTGTCCAGTCAGTGTACAATGTGTCTAGTCAGTGTATATTGTCCAGTCAATGTATAGTGTGTCCAGTCAGTGTATAGTGTCCAGTGAGTGTATAGTGTGCCCATTCAGTGAATAGTGTCCAGTAAGTGTGTAGTGTCCAGTCAGTGTGTAGTGTTTCTAGTCAGTGTATAGTGTGTTCAGTCAGTTTGTAGTGTGTCCAGTCAGTGTATAGTGTGTCCAGTCAGTGTATAGAGTCCAGTAAGTGTATAGTGTATCCAGGCAGTGTATAGTGTATCCAGTCAGTGTATAGTGTGTCCAGTCAGTGTATAGTGTGTCCAGTCAGTGTATAGTGTGTCCAGTCAGTGTATAATGTGTCAAGTAAGTGTATTATATCCAGTCAATGTATAGTGTGTCCAGACAGAGTATAGTGTGCCCAGTCAGTGTATAGTGTGTCCAGTTAGTGTATAGTGTGTCCAGTCAGTGTATAGTGTCCAGTCAGTGTATAATGTGCCCAGTCAGTGTATAGTGTCCAGTAAGTGTATAGTGTCCAGTCAGTGTATTGTGTGTCCAGTCAGTGTATAGTGTGTCCAGTTAGTGTATAGTGTGTCCAGTCAGTGTATAGATTATAGATTGTCGAGTCAGTGTATTGTGTGTATAGTCAGTGTAAAGTGTGTCCAGTCAGGG
Source organism: Cepaea hortensis (assembly GCA_963921405.1). Taxonomy (NCBI): domain Eukaryota; kingdom Metazoa; phylum Mollusca; class Gastropoda; order Stylommatophora; family Helicidae; genus Cepaea; species Cepaea hortensis. The sequence continues at coordinate 1,291,130 of OY992896.1, read as the reverse complement.
TATAGTGTCCAGTCAGTGTATAGTGTGTCCAGTCAGTGTATAGTGTATCCAGTCAGTGTTTAGTGTGTCAAGTCAGTGTATAGTGTATCCAGTCAGTGTATAGTGTGTCCAGTCAGTGTACAATGTGTCTAGTCAGTGTATATTGTCCAGTCAATGTATAGTGTGTCCAGTCAGTGTATAGTGTCCAGTCAGTGTATAGTGTGCCCATTCAGTGAATAGTGTCCAGTAAGTGTGTAGTGTCCAGTCAGTGTGTAGTGTTTCTAGTCAGTGTATAGTGTGTTCAGTCAGTTTGTAGTGTGTCCAGTCAGTGTATAGTGTGTCCAGTCAGTGTATAGAGTCCAGTAAGTGTATAGTGTATCCAGGCAGTGTATAGTGTATCCAGTCAGTGTATAGTGTGTCCAGTCAGTGTATAGTGTGTCCAGTCAGTGTATAGTGTGTCCAGTCAGTGTATAATGTGTCAAGTAAGTGTATTATATCCAGTCAATGTATAGTGTGTCCAGACAGAGTATAGTGTGCCCAGTCAGTGTATAGTGTGTCCAGTTAGTGTATAGTGTGTCCAGTCAGTGTATAGTGTCCAGTCAGTGTATAATGTGCCCAGTCAGTGTATAGTGTCCAGTAAGTGTATAGTGTCCAGTCAGTGTATTGTGTGTCCAGTCAGTGTATAGTGTGTCCAGTTAGTGTATAGTGTGTCCAGTCAGTGTATAGATTATAGATTGTCGAGTCAGTATATTGTGTGTATAGTCAGTGTAAAGTGTGTCCAGTCAGGGTATAGTGTCCAGTCAGTGTATAGTGTGTCCAGTCAGTGTATAGTGTATCCAGTCAGTGTTTAGTGTGTCAAGTCAGTGTATAGTGTATCCAGTCAGTGTATAGTGTGTCCAGTCAGTGTACAATGTGTCTAGTTAGTGTATATTGTCCAGTCAATGTATAGTGTGTCCAGTCAGTGTATAGTGTCCAGTCAGTGTATAGTGTGTCCATTCAGTGAATAGTGTCCAGTAAGTGTGTAGTGTCCAGTCAGTGTGTAGTGTTTCTAGTCAGTGTATAGTGTGTTCAGTCAGTTTGTAGTGTGTCCAGTCAGTGTATAGTGTGTCCAGTCAGTGTATAGAGTCCAGTAAGTGTATAGTGTATCCAGGCAGTGTATAGTGTATCCAGTCAGTGTATAGTGTGTCCAGTCAGTGTATAGTGTGTCCAGTCAGTGTATAGTGTGTCCAGTCAGTGTATAATGTGTCAAGTAAGTGTATTATATCCAGTCAATGTATAGTGTGTCCAGACAGAGTATAGTGTGCCCAGTCAGTGTATAGTGTGTCCAGTTAGTGTATAGTGTGTCCAGTCAGTGTATAGTGTCCAGTCAGTGTATCATGTGCCCAGTCAGTGTATAGTGTCCAGTAAGTGTATAGTGTCCAGTCAGTGTATAGTGTGTCCAGTCAGTGTATACTGTGTCCAGTCAGTGTGTAGTGTGTCCAGTCAGTGTATAGAGTCCAGAAAGTGTATAGTGTATCCAGGTAGTGTATAGTGTATCCAGTCAGTGTATAGTTTTCCAGTCAGTGTATAATGTGTCAAGTCAGTGTATAGTGTGTCCAGTCAGTGTATAGTGTGTCCAGTCAGTGTATAGTGTGTCCAGTCAGTGTATAGTGTCCAGTAAGTGTATAGTGTCCAGTCAGTGTATAGTGTGTCCAGTCAGTGTATAGTGTCCAGTCAGTGTATAGTGTGTCCAGTCAGTGTATAGTGTGTTCAGTCAGTGTGTAGTGTGTCCAGTCAGTGTATAGTGTCCAGTCAGTGTGTAGTGTGTCCAGTCTGTGTATAGTGTGTCCAGTCAGTGTATAGTGTGTCCAGTAAGTGAATAGTGTTCAGTCAGTGTATAGTGTGTCCAGTCAGTGTATATTGTGTCCAGTCAGTGTATAGTGTGTGCAGTCAGTGTATAGTGTGTCCAGTCAGTGTATAGTGTTTCCAGTCAGTGTATAGTGTGTAAAGTGATTGTATAATGTGTCCAGTCAGTGTATAATGTGTTTAGTCAGTGTATTGTGTGTCCAGTCAATGTATAGTCTGTCCAGTCAGTGTATAATGTGTCCAATCAGTGTATAGTGTGTCGAGTCAGTGTATAGCGTTTCTAGTCAGTGTATAGTGTTTCCAGTCAGTGTATAGTGTGTTCAGTCAGTGTATTGTGTGTCCAGTCACTGTATAGTGTGTCCAGTCATTTTATAGTGTGGTCAATCATTCTATAGTGTGTAAAGTCAGTGTATAGTGTGTCCAGTCAGTGTATAGTTGTCCAGTCATTGTATAGTGTGTCAAGTCAGTGTATAGTGTGTCCAGTCAGTAAATAGTGTGTCCAGTCAGTGTATAGTGTGTCCAGTCAGAGTATAGTGTGTCCAGTCAATGTATAGTGTGTCCAGTCAGTGTACAATTTGTCAAGTAAGTGTATAGTGTGTCCAGTCAGTGTATAGTGTCCAGTCAGTGTATAGTGTGTCCAATCTGTGTATAGTGTGTCCAGTCAGTTTATAGTGTGTCCAGTCAGTGTATAATGTGTCCAGTCAATTTATAATGTGCCCAGTCAGTGTATAGTGTCCAGTCAATTTATAATGTGTCCAGTCAGTGTATAGTGTGTCCAGTCAGTGTATAGTGTGTCCAGTCATTTTATAGTGCATTCAGTCATTGTATAGTGTGTCCAGTCAGTGTAAAATGTGTTAAGTCAGTGTATAGCGTCCAGTCAGTGTATAGTGTGTCCAGTCAGTGTATAGTGTATCCAGTCAGTGTTTAGTGTGTCAAGTCAGTGTATAGTGTATCCAGTCAGTGTATAGTGTGTCCAGTCAGTGTACAATGTGTCTAGTCAGTGTATATTGTCCAGTCAATGTATAGTGTGTCCAGTCAGTGTATAGTGTCCAGTCAGTGTATAGTGTGCCCATTCAGTGAATAGTGTCCAGTAAGTGTGTAGTGTCCAGTCAGTGTGTAGTGTTTCTAGTCAGTGATAGTGTGTTCAGTCAGTTTGTAGTGTGTCCAGTCAGTGTATAGTGTGTCCAGTCAGTGTATAGAGTCCAGTAAGTGTATAGTGTATCCAGGCAGTGTATAGTGTATCCAGTCAGTGTATAGTGTGTCCAGTCAGTGTATAGTGTGTCCAGTCAGTGTATAGTGTGTCCAGTCAGTGTATAATGTGTCAAGTAAGTGTATTATATCCAGTCAATGTATAGTGTGTCCAGACAGAGTATAGTGTGCCCAGTCAGTGTATAGTGTGTCCAGTTAGTGTATAGTGTGTCCAGTCAGTGTATAGTGTCCAGTCATTGTATAATGTGCCCAGTCAGTGTATAGTGTCCAGTAAGTGTATAGTGTCCAGTCAGTGTATTGTGTGTCCAGTCAGTGTATAGTGTGTCCAGTTAGTGTATAGTGTGTCCAGTCAGTGTATAGATTATAGATTGTCGAGTCAGTGTATTGTGTGTATAGTCAGTGTAAAGTGTGTCCAGTCAGGGTATAGTGTCCAGTCAGTGTATAGTGTGTCCAGTCAGTGTATAGTGTGTCCAGTCAGTGTATAGAGTCCAGTAAGTGTATAGTGTATCCAGGCAGTGTATAATGTATCCAGTCAGTGTATAGTGTGTCCAGTCAGTGTATAATATGTCCAGTCAGTGTATAGTGTGTCCAGTCAGTGTATAGTGTGTCCAGTCAGTGTATAGTGTCCAGTAAGTGTATAGTGTCCAGTCAGTGTATAGTGTGTCCAGTCAGTTTATAGTGTCCAGTCAGTGTATATTGTGTCCAGTCAGTGTATAGTGTCCAGTCAGTGTATAGTGTGTCCAGTCAGTGTAAAGTGTGTTCAGTCAGTGTGTAATGTGTCCAGTCAGTGTATAGTGTCCAGTCAGTGTACAGAGTTTCCAGTCAGTGTATAGTGTGTCCAGTCAGTGTATAATGTGTCAAGTCAATGTATAGTGTGTCCAGTCAGTGTGTAGTGTTTCCAGTCAGTGTATAGTGTGTCCAGTCAGTGTAAAGTGTGTCCAGTCAGTGTAAAGTGTGTCCAGTCAGTGTATAGTGTGTCCAATCAGTGTATAGTGTGTCCAGTCAGTGTACAGAGTTTCCAGTCAGTGTATAGTGTGTCTTGTCAGTGTATAATGTGTCAAGTCAGTGTATAGTGTGTCCAGTCAGTGTATAGTGTTTCCAGTCAGTGTATAGTGTGTCCAGTCAGTGTAATGTATGTCCAGTCAGTGTACAGTGTGTCCAGTCAGTGTACAGTGTGTCCAGTCAGTGTATAGTGTGTCCATTCAGTGTACATAGTTTCCAGTCAATTTATATTGTGTCCAGTCAGTGTATAGTGTGTCCAGTCAGTGTATAGTGTGTCCAGTCATTTTATAGTGAATTCAGTCATTGTATAGTGTGTCCAGTCAGTGTAAAATGTATTAAGTCAGTGTATAGTGTCCAGTCAGTGTATAGTGTGTCCAGTCAGTGTATAGTGTATCCAGTCAGTGTTTAGTGTGTCAAGTCAGTGTATAGTCTATCCAGTCAGTGTATAGTGTGTCCAGTCAGTGTATAATGTGTCTAGTCAGTGTATATTGTCCAGTCAATGTATAGTGTGTCCAGTCAGTGTATAATGTGTCCAGTCAGTGTATTATATCCAGTCAATGTATAGTGTGTCCAGTCAGTGTATAGTGTGCCCAGTCAGTGTATAATGTGTCCAGTTAGTGTATAGTGTGTCCAGTCAGTGTATAGTGTCCAGTCAGTGTATAGTGTGCCCAGTCAGTGTATAGTGTCCAGTAAGTGTATAGTGTCCAGTCAGTGTATAGTGTGTCCAGTCAGTGTATAGTGTCCAGTCAGTGTATAGTGTTTCCAGTCAGTGTAAAGTGTGTTCAGTCAGTGTGTAATGTGTCCAGTCAGTGTATAGTGTCCAGTCAGTGTACAGAGTTTCCAGTCAGTGTATAGTGTGTCCAGTCAGTGTATAATGTGTCAAGTCAATGTATAGTGTGTCCAGTCAGTGTGTAGTGTTTCCAGTCAGTGTATAGTGTGTCCAGTCAGTGTAAAGTGTGTCCAGTCAGTGTAAAGTGTGTCCAGTCAGTGTATAGTGTGTCCAATCAGTGTATAGTGTGTCCAGTCATTGTACAGAGTTTCTAGTCAGTGTATAGTGTGTCTTGTCAGTGTATAATGTGTCAAGTCAGTGTATAGTGTGTACAGTCAGTGTATAGTGTTTCCAGTCAGTGTATAGTGTGTCCAGTCAGTGTAATGTGTGTCCAGTCAGTGTAAAATGTATTAAGTCAGTGTATAGTGTCCAGTCAGTGTATAGTGTGTCCAGTCAGTGTATAGTGTATCCAGTCAGTGTTTAGTGTGTCAAGTCAGTGTATAGTCTATCCAGTCAGTGTATAGTGTGTCCAGTCAGTGTATAATGTGTCTAGTCAGTGTATATTGTCCAGTCAATGTATAGTGTGTCCAGTCAGTGTATAATGTGTCCAGTCAGTGTATTATATCCAGTCAATGTATAGTGTGTCCAGTCAGTGTATAGTGTGCCCAGTCAGTGTATAATGTGTCCAGTTAGTGTATAGTGTGTCCAGTCAGTGTATAGTGTCCAGTCAGTGTATAGTGTGCCCAGTCAGTGTATAGTGTCCAGTAAGTGTATAGTGTCCAGTCAGTGTATAGTGTGTCCAGTCAGTGTATAGTGTGTCCAGTCAGTGTATAGTGTGTCCAGTTAGTGTATAGTGTGTCCAGTCAGTGTATAGATTATAGATTGTCGAGTCAGTGTATAGTGTGTATAGTCAGTGTAAAGTGTGTCCAGTCAGGGTATAGTGTCCAGTCAGTGTATAGTGTGTCCAGTCAGTGTATAGTGTGTCCAGTCAGTGTATAGAGTCCAGTAAGTGTATAGTGTATCCAGGCAGTGTATAGTGTATCCAGTCAGTGTATAGTGTGTCCAGTCAGTGTATAATGTGTCCAGTCTGTGTATAGTGTCCAGTCAATGTTTAATGTGTCCAGTCAGTGTATAGTGTCCAGTCAGTGTATAGTGTGCCCAGTCAGTGTATAGTGTCCAATAAGTGTATAGTGTCCAGTCAGTGTATATTGTGTCCAGTCAGTGTATAGTGTGTCCAGTCAGTGTATAGTGTGTCCAGTCAGTGTGTAGTGTGTCCAGTCAGTGTATAGAGTCCAGAAAGTGTATAGTGTATCCAGGTAGTGTATAGTGCATCCAGTCAGTGTATAGTTTTCCAGTCAGTGTATAATGTGTCCAGTCAGTGTATAGTGTGTCCAGTCAGTGTATAGTGTGTCCAGTCAGTGTATAGTGTGTCCAGTCAGTGTATAGTGTCCAGTAAGTGTATAGTGTCCAGTCAGTGTATAGTGTGTCCAGTCAGTGTATAGTGTCCAGTCAGTGTATAGTGTGTCCAGTCAGTGTATAGTGTGTTCAGTCAGTGTGTAGTGTGTCCAGTCAGTGTATAGTGTCCAGTCAGTGTGTAGTGTGTCCAGTCTGTGTATAGTGTGTCCAGTCAGTGTATAGTGTGTCCAGTAAGTGAATAGTGTTCAGTCAGTGTATAGTGTGTCCAGTCAGTGTGTATTGTGTCCAGTCAGTGTATAGAGTCCAGAAAGTGTATAGTGTATCCAGGTAGTGTATAGTGCATCCAGTCAGTGTATAGTTTTCCAGTCAGTGTATAATGTGTCCAGTCAGTGTATAGTGTGTCCAGTCAGTGTATAGTGTGTCCAGTCAGTGTATAGTGTGTCCAGTCAGTGTATAGTGTCCAGTAAGTGTATAGTGTCCAGTCAGTGTATAGTGTGTCCAGTCAGTGTATAGTGTCCAGTCAGTGTATAGTGTGTCCAGTCAGTGTATAGTGTGTTCAGTCAGTGTGTAGTGTGTCCAGTCAGTGTATAGTGTCCAGTCAGTGTGTAGTGTGTCCAGTCTGTGTATAGTGTGTCCAGTCAGTGTATAGTGTGTCCAGTAAGTGAATAGTGTTCAGTCAGTGTATAGTGTGTCCAGTCAGTGTGTATTGTGTCCAGTCAGTGTATAGTGTGTGCAGTCAGTGTATAGTGTGTCCAGTCAGTGTATAGTGTTTCCAGTCAGTGTATAGTGTGTAAAGTGATTGTATAATGTGTCCAGTCAGTGTATAATGTGTTTAGTCAGTGTATTGTGTGTCCAGTCAATGTATAGTCTGTCCAGTCAGTGTATAATGTGTCCAATCAGTGTATAGTGTGTCTAGTCAGTGTATAGTGTTTCTAGTCAGTGTATAGTGTTTCCAGTCAGTGTATAGTGTGTTCAGTCAGTGTATTGTGTGTCCAGTCAATGTATAGTGTGTCCAGTCATTTTATAGTGTGGTCAATCATTCTATAGTGTGTCCAGTCAGTGTATAGTGTGTCCAGTCAGTGTATAGTTGTCCAGTCATTGTATAGTGTGTCAAGTCAGTGTATAGTGTGTCCAGTCAGTGTATAGTGTGTCCAGTCAGTGAATAGTGTGTCCAGTAAGTGTATAGTGTGTCCAGTCAGAGTATAGTGTGTCCAGTCAATGTATAGTGTGTCCAGTCAGTGTACAGTTTGTCAAGTCAGTGTATAGTGTGTCCAGTCAGTGTATAGTGTCCAGTCAGTGTATAGTGTGTCCAGTCTGTGTATAGTGTGTCCAGTCAGTTTATAGTGTGTCCAGTCAGTGTATAATGTGTCCAGTCAATTTATAATGTGCCCAGTCAGTGTATAGTGTCCAGTCAATTTATAATGTGTCCAGTCAGTGTATAGTGTGTCAAGTCAGTGTATAGTGTGTCCAGTCAGTGTATAGTGTCCAGTCAGTGTATAGTGTGCCCAGTCAGTGAATAGTGTCCAGTAAGTGTGTAGTGTCCAGTCAGTGTGTAGTGTTTCCAGTCAGTGTATAGTGTGTTCAGTCAGTTTGTAGTGTGTCCAGTCAGTGTATAGTGTGTCCAGTCAGTGTATAGAGTCCAGTAAGTGTATAGTGTATCCAGGCAGTGTATAGTGTATCCAGTCAGTGTATAGTGTGTCCAGTCAGTGTATAGTGTGTCCAGTCAGTGTATAGTGTGTCCAGTCAGTGTATAATGTGTCAAGTAAGTGTATTATATCCAGTCAATGTATAGTGTGTCCAGTCAGAGTATAGTATGCCCAGTCAGTGTATAGTGTGTCCAGTTAGTGTATAGTGTGTCCAGTCAGTGTATAGTGTCCAGTCAGTGTATAATGTGCCCAGTCAGTGTATAGTGTCCAGTAAGTGTATAGTGTCCAGTCAGTGTATAGTGTGTCCAGTCAGTGTATAGTGTGTCCAGTTAGTGTATAGTGTGTCCAGTCAGTGTATAGATTATAGATTGTCGAGTCAGTGTATTGTGTGTATAGTCAGTGTAAAGTGTGTCCAGTCAGGGTATAGTGTCCAGTCAGTGTATAGTGTGTCCAGTCAGTGTATAGTGTGTCCAGTCAGTGTATAGAGTCCAGTAAGTGTATAGTGTATCCAGGCAGTGTATAGTATATCCAGTCAGTGTATAGTGTGTCCAGTCAGTGTATAATGTGTCCAGTCAGTGTATAGTGTGTCCAGTCAGTGTATAGTGTGTCCAGTCAGTGTATAGTGTCCAGTAAGTGTATAGTGTCCAGTCAGTGTATAGTGTGTCCAGTCAGTGTATATTGTGTCCAGTCAGTGTATAGTGTGTGCAGTCAGTGTATAGTGTGTCCAGTCAGTGTATAGTGTGTCCAGTCAGTGTATAGTGTGTCCAGTCAGTGTATAGTGTGTCCAGTCAGTGTGTAGTGTGTCCAGTCAGTGTATAGAGTCCAGAAAGTGTATAGTGTATCCAGGTAGTGTATAGTGTATCCAGTCAGTGTATAGTTTTCCAGTCAGTGTATAATGTGTCAAGTCAGTGTATAGTGTGTCCAGTCAGTGTATAATGTGTCCAGTCAGTGTATTATATCCAGTCAATGTATAGTGTGTCCAGTCAGTGTATAGTGTGCCCAGTCAGTGTATAATGTGTCCAGTTAGTGTATAGTGTGTCCAGTCAGTGTATAGTGTCCAGTCAGTGTATAGTGTGCCCAGTCAGTGTATAGTGTCCAGTAAGTGTATAGTGTCCAGTCAGTGTATAGTGTGTCCAGTCAGTGTATAGTGTGTCCAGTCAGTGTATAGTGTGTCCAGTTAGTGTATAGTGTGTCCAGTCAGTGTATAGATTATAGATTGTCGAGTCAGTGTATAGTGTGTATAGTCAGTGTAAAGTGTGTCCAGTCAGGGTATAGTGTCCAGTCAGTGTATAGTGTGTCCAGTCAGTGTATAGTGTGTCCAGTCAGTGTATAGAGTCCAGTAAGTGTATAGTGTATCCAGGCAGTGTATAGTGTATCCAGTCAGTGTATAGTGTGTCCAGTCAGTGTATAATGTGTCCAGTCTGTGTATAGTGTCCAGTCAATGTTTAATGTGTCCAGTCAGTGTATAGTGTCCAGTCAGTGTATAGTGTGCCCAGTCAGTGTATAGTGTCCAATAAGTGTATAGTGTCCAGTCAGTGTATATTGTGTCCAGTCAGTGTATAGTGTGTCCAGTCAGTGTATAGTGTGTCCAGTCAGTGTGTAGTGTGTCCAGTCAGTGTATAGAGTCCAGAAAGTGTATAGTGTATCCAGGTAGTGTATAGTGCATCCAGTCAGTGTATAGTTTTCCAGTCAGTGTATAATGTGTCCAGTCAGTGTATAGTGTGTCCAGTCAGTGTATAGTGTGTCCAGTCAGTGTATAGTGTGTCCAGTCAGTGTATAGTGTCCAGTAAGTGTATAGTGTCCAGTCAGTGTATAGTGTGTCCAGTCAGTGTATAGTGTGTCCAGTTAGTGTATAGTGTGTCCAGTCAGTGTATAGATTATAGATTGTCGAGTCAGTGTATTGTGTGTATAGTCAGTGTAAAGTGTGTCCAGTCAGTGTATAGTGTGCCCAGTCAGTGTATAGTGTCCAGTAAGTGTATAGTGTCCAGTCAGTGTATAGTGTGTCCAGTCAGTGTATAGTGTGTCCAGTCAGTGTATAGTGTGTCCAGTTAGTGTATAGTGTGTCCAGTCAGTGTATAGATTATAGATTGTCGAGTCAGTGTATAGTGTGTATAGTCAGTGTAAAGTGTGTCCAGTCAGGGTATAGTGTCCAGTCAGTGTATAGTGTGTCCAGTCAGTGTATAGTGTGTCCAGTCAGTGTATAGAGTCCAGTAAGTGTATAGTGTATCCAGGCAGTGTATAGTGTATCCAGTCAGTGTATAGTGTGTCCAGTCAGTGTATAATGTGTCCAGTCTGTGTATAGTGTCCAGTCAATGTTTAATGTGTCCAGTCAGTGTATAGTGTCCAGTCAGTGTATAGTGTGCCCAGTCAGTGTATAGTGTCCAATAAGTGTATAGTGTCCAGTCAGTGTATATTGTGTCCAGTCAGTGTATAGTGTGTCCAGTCAGTGTATAGTGTGTCCAGTCAGTGTGTAGTGTGTCCAGTCAGTGTATAGAGTCCAGAAAGTGTATAGTGTATCCAGGTAGTGTATAGTGCATCCAGTCAGTGTATAGTTTTCCAGTCAGTGTATAATGTGTCCAGTCAGTGTATAGTGTGTCCAGTCAGTGTATAGTGTGTCCAGTCAGTGTATAGTGTGTCCAGTCAGTGTATAGTGTCCAGTAAGTGTATAGTGTCCAGTCAGTGTATAGTGTGTCCAGTCAGTGTATAGTGTGTCCAGTTAGTGTATAGTGTGTCCAGTCAGTGTATAGATTATAGATTGTCGAGTCAGTGTATTGTGTGTATAGTCAGTGTAAAGTGTGTCCAGTCAGGGTATAGTGTCCAGTCAGTGTATAGTGTGTCCAGTCAGTGTATAGTGTGTCCAGTCAGTGTATAGAGTCCAGTAAGTGTATAGTGTGTCCAGTCAGTGTATAGTGTCCAGTAAGTGTATAGTGTCCAGTCAGTGTATAGTGTGTCCAGTCAGTGTATATTGTGTCCAGTCAGTGTATAGTGTGTGCAGTCAGTGTATAGTGTGTCCAGTCAGTGTATAGTGTGTCCAGTCAGTGTATAGTGTGTCCAGTCAGTGTATAGTGTGTCCAGTCAGTGTGTAGTGTGTCCAGTCAGTGTATAGAGTCCAGAAAGTGTATAGTGTATCCAGGTAGTGTATAGTGTATCCAGTCAGTGTATAGTTTTCCAGTCAGTGTATAATGTGTCAAGTCAGTGTATAGTGTGTCCAGTCAGTGTATAATGTGTCCAGTCAGTGTATTATATCCAGTCAATGTATAGTGTGTCCAGTCAGTGTATAGTGTGCCCAGTCAGTGTATAATGTGTCCAGTTAGTGTATAGTGTGTCCAGTCAGTGTATAGTGTCCAGTCAGTGTATAGTGTGCCCAGTCAGTGTATAGTGTCCAGTAAGTGTATAGTGTCCAGTCAGTGTATAGTGTGTCCAGTCAGTGTATAGTGTGTCCAGTCAGTGTATAGTGTGTCCAGTTAGTGTATAGTGTGTCCAGTCAGTGTATAGATTATAGATTGTCGAGTCAGTGTATAGTGTGTATAGTCAGTGTAAAGTGTGTCCAGTCAGGGTATAGTGTCCAGTCAGTGTATAGTGTGTCCAGTCAGTGTATAGTGTGTCCAGTCAGTGTATAGAGTCCAGTAAGTGTATAGTGTATCCAGGCAGTGTATAGTGTATCCAGTCAGTGTATAGTGTGTCCAGTCAGTGTATAATGTGTCCAGTCTGTGTATAGTGTCCAGTCAATGTTTAATGTGTCCAGTCAGTGTATAGTGTCCAGTCAGTGTATAGTGTGCCCAGTCAGTGTATAGTGTCCAATAAGTGTATAGTGTCCAGTCAGTGTATATTGTGTCCAGTCAGTGTATAGTGTGTCCAGTCAGTGTATAGTGTGTCCAGTCAGTGTGTAGTGTGTCCAGTCAGTGTATAGAGTCCAGAAAGTGTATAGTGTATCCAGGTAGTGTATAGTGCATCCAGTCAGTGTATAGTTTTCCAGTCAGTGTATAATGTGTCCAGTCAGTGTATAGTGTGTCCAGTCAGTGTATAGTGTGTCCAGTCAGTGTATAGTGTGTCCAGTCAGTGTATAGTGTCCAGTAAGTGTATAGTGTCCAGTCAGTGTATAGTGTGTCCAGTCAGTGTATAGTGTCCAGTCAGTGTATAGTGTGTCCAGTCAGTGTATAGTGTGTTCAGTCAGTGTGTAGTGTGTCCAGTCAGTGTATAGTGTCCAGTCAGTGTGTAGTGTGTCCAGTCTGTGTATAGTGTGTCCAGTCAGTGTATAGTGTGTCCAGTAAGTGAATAGTGTTCAGTCAGTGTATAGTGTGTCCAGTCAGTGTGTATTGTGTCCAGTCAGTGTATAGTGTGTGCAGTCAGTGTATAGTGTGTCCAGTCAGTGTATAGTGTTTCCAGTCAGTGTATAGTGTGTAAAGTGATTGTATAATGTGTCCAGTCAGTGTATAATGTGTTTAGTCAGTGTATTGTGTGTCCAGTCAATGTATAGTCTGTCCAGTCAGTGTATAATGTGTCCAATCAGTGTATAGTGTGTCTAGTCAGTGTATAGTGTTTCTAGTCAGTGTATAGTGTTTCCAGTCAGTGTATAGTGTGTTCAGTCAGTGTATTGTGTGTCCAGTCAATGTATAGTGTGTCCAGTCATTTTATAGTGTGGTCAATCATTCTATAGTGTGTCCAGTCAGTGTATAGTGTGTCCAGTCAGTGTATAGTTGTCCAGTCATTGTATAGTGTATCAAGTCAGTGTATAGTGTGTCCAGTCAGTGTATAGTGTGTCCAGTCAGTGAATAGTGTGTCCAGTAAGTGTATAGTGTGTCCAGTCAGAGTATAGTGTGTCCAGTCAATGTATAGTGTGTCCAGTCAGTGTACAGTTTGTCAAGTCAGTGTATAGTGTGTCCAGTCAGTGTATAGTGTCCAGTCAGTGTATAGTGTGTCCAGTCTGTGTATAGTGTGTCCAGTCAGTTTATAGTGTGTCCAGTCAGTGTATAATGTGTCCAGTCAATTTATAATGTGCCCAGTCAGTGTATAGTGTCCAGTCAATTTATAATGTGTCCAGTCAGTGTATAGTGTGTCAAGTCAGTGTATAGTGTGTCCAGTCAGTGTATAGTGTCCAGTCAGTGTATAGTGTGCCCAGTCAGTGAATAGTGTCCAGTAAGTGTGTAGTGTCCAGTCAGTGTGTAGTGTTTCCAGTCAGTGTATAGTGTGTTCAGTCAGTTTGTAGTGTGTCCAGTCAGTGTATAGTGTGTCCAGTCAGTGTATAGAGTCCAGTAAGTGTATAGTGTATCCAGGCAGTGTATAGTGTATCCAGTAAGTGTATAGTGTGTCCAGTCAGTGTATAGTGTGTCCAGTCAGTGTATAGTGTGTCCAGTCAGTGTATAATGTGTCAAGTAAGTGTATTATATCCAGTCAATGTATAGTGTGTCCAGTCAGAGTATAGTATGCCCAGTCAGTGTATAGTGTGTCCAGTTAGTGTATAGTGTGTCCAGTCAGTGTATAGTGTCCAGTCAGTGTATAATGTGCCCAGTCAGTGTATAGTGTCCAGTAAGTGTATAGTGTCCAGTCAGTGTATAGTGTGTCCAGTCAGTGTATAGTGTGTCCAGTTAGTGTATAGTGTGTCCAGTCAGTGTATAGATTATAGATTGTCGAGTCAGTGTATTGTGTGTATAGTCAGTGTAAAGTGTGTCCAGTCAGGGTATAGTGACCAGTCAGTGTATAGTGTGTCCAGTCAGTGTATAGTGTGTCCAGTCAGTGTATAGAGTCCAGTAAGTGTATAGTGTATCCAGGCAGTGTATAGTATATCCAGTCAGTGTATAGTGTGTCCAGTCAGTGTATAATGTGTCCAGTCAGTGTATAGTGTGTCCAGTCAGTGTATAGTGTGTCCAGTCAGTGTATAGTGTCCAGTAAGTGTATAGTGTCCAGTCAGTGTATAGTGTGTCCAGTCAGTGTATATTGTGTCCAGTCAGTGTATAGTGTGTGCAGTCAGTGTATAGTGTGTCCAGTCAGTGTATAGTGTGTCCAGTCAGTGTATAGTGTGTCCAGTCAGTGTATAGTGTGTCCAGTCAGTGTGTAGTGTGTCCAGTCAGTGTATAGAGTCCAGAAAGTGTATAGTGTATCCAGGTAGTGTATAGTGTATCCAGTCAGTGTATAGTTTTCCAGTCAGTGTATAATGTGTCAAGTCAGTGTATAGTGTGTCCAGTCAGTGTATAGTGTGTCCAGTCAGTGTATAGTGTGTCCAGTCAGTGTATAGTGTCCAGTAAGTGTATAGTGTCAAGTCAGTGTATAGTGTGTCCAGTCAGTGTATAGTGTCCAGTCAGTGTATAGTGTGTCCAGTCAGTGTATAGTGTGTTCAGTCAGTGTGTAGTGTGTCCAGTCAGTGTATAGTGTCCAGTCAGTGTGTAGTGTGTCCAGTCTGTGTATAGTGTGTCCAGTCAGTTTATAGTGTGTCCAGTAAGTGAATAGTGTTCAGTCAGTGTATAGTGTGTCCAGTCAGTGTATATTGTGTCCAGTCAGTGTATAGTGTGTGCAGTCAGTGTATAGTGTGTCCAGTCAGTGTATAGTGTTTCCAGTCAGTGTATAGTGTGTAAAGTGATTGTATAATGTGTCCAGTCAGTGTATAATGTGTTTAGTCAGTGTATTGTGTGTCCAGTCAATGTATAGTCTGTCCAGTCAGTGTATAATGTGTCCAATCAGTGTATAGTGTGTCGAGTCAGTGTATAGCGTTTCTAGTCAGTGTATAATGTTTCCAGTCAGTGTATAGTGTGTTCAGTCAGTGTATTGTGTGTCCAGTCACTGTATAGTGTGTCCAGTCATTTTATAGTGTGGTCAATCATTCTATAGTGTGTAAAGTCAGTGTATAGTGTGTCCAGTCAGTGTATAGTTGTCCAGTCATTGTATAGTGTGTCAAGTCAGTGTATAGTGTGTCCAGTCAGTGAATAGTGTGTCCAGTCAGTGTATAGTGTGTCCAGTCAGAGTATAGTGTGTCCAGTCAATGTATAGTGTGTCCAGTCAGTGTACAATTTGTCAAGTCAGTGTATAGTGTGTCCAGTCAGTGTATAGTGTCCAGTCAGTGTATAGTGTGTCCAGTCTGTGTATAGTGTGTCCAGTCAGTTTATAGTGTGTCCAGTCAGTGTATAATGTGTCCAGTCAATTTATAATGTGCTTAGTCAGTGTATAGTGTCCAGTCAATTTATAATGTGTCCAGTCAGTGTATAGTGTGTCCAGTCAGTGTATAGTGTGTCCAGTCATTTTATAGTGCATTCAGTAATTGTATAGTGTGTCCAGTCAGTGTAAAATGTGTTAAGTCAGTGTATAGTGTCCAGTCAGTGTATAGTGTGTCCAGTCAGTGTATAGTGTCCAGTCAGTGTATAGTGTGCCCAGTCAGTGAATAGTGTCCAGTAAGTGTGTAGTGTCCAGTCAGTGTGTAGTGTTTCCAGTCAGTGTATAGTGTGTTCAGTCAGTTTGTAGTGTGTCCAATCAGTGTATAGTGTGTCCAGTCAGTGTATAGAGTCCAGTAAGTGTATAGTGTATCCAGGCAGTGTATAGTGTATCCAGTCAGTGTATAGTGTGTCCAGTCAGTGTATAGTGTGTCCAGTCAGTGTATAGTGTGTCCAGTCAGTGTATAATGTGTCAAGTAAGTGTATTATATCCAGTCAATGTATAGTGTGTCCAGTCAGAGTATAGTATGCCCAGTCAGTGTATAGTGTGTCCAGTTAGTGTATAGTGTGTCCAGTCAGTGTATAGTGTCCAGTCAGTGTATAATGTGCCCAGTCAGTGTATAGTGTCCAGTAAGTGTATAGTGTCCAGTCAGTGTATAGTGTGTCCAGTCAGTGTATAGTGTGTCCAGTTAGTGTATAGTGTGTCCAGTCAGTGTATAGATTATAGATTGTCGAGTCAGTTTTTGTGTGTATAGTCAGTGTAAAGTGTGTCCAGTCAGGGTATAGTGTCCAGTCAGTGTATAGTGTGTCCAGTCAGTGTATAGTGTGTCCAGTCAGTGTATAGAGTCCAGTAAGTGTATAGTGTATCCAGGCAGTGTATAGTGTATCCAGTCAGTGTATAGTGTGTCCAGTCAGTGTATAATGTGTCCAGTCAGTGTATAGTGTGTCCAGTCAGTGTATAGTGTGTCCAGTCAGTGTATAGTGTCCAGTAAGTGTATAGTGTCCAGTCAGTGTATAGTGTGTCCAGTCAGTGTATATTGTGTCCAGTCAGTGTATAGTGTGTGCAGTCAGTGTATAGTGTGTCCAGTCAGTGTATAGTGTGTCCAGTCAGTGTATAGTGTGTCCAGTCAGTGTGTAGTGTGTCCAGTCAGTGTATAGAGTCCAGAAAGTGTATAGTGTATCCAGGTAGTGTATAGTGTATCCAGTCAGTGTATAGTTTTCCAGTCAGTGTATAATGTGTCAAGTCAGTGTATAGTGTGTCCAGTCAGTGTATAGTGTGTCCAGTCAGTGTATAGTGTGTCCAGTCAGTGTATAG
The DNA here is from genome assembly GCA_963921405.1 of Cepaea hortensis. Classification (NCBI taxonomy): domain Eukaryota; kingdom Metazoa; phylum Mollusca; class Gastropoda; order Stylommatophora; family Helicidae; genus Cepaea; species Cepaea hortensis. Next base: position 1,274,810 of record OY992896.1, on the reverse strand, counting down.
TGTCCAGTAAGTGTATAGTGTCCAGTCAGTGTATAGTGTGTCCAGTCAGTGTATAGTGTCCAGTCAGTGTATAGTGTGTCCAGTCAGTGTATAGTGTGTCCAGTCAGTGTATAGTGTGTCCAGTAAGTGAATAGTGTTCAGTCAGTGTATAGTGTGTCCAGTCAGTGTATATTGTGTCCAGTCAGTGTATAGTGTGTGCAGTCAGTGTATAGTGTGTCCAGTCAGTGTATAGTGTTTCCAGTCAGTGTATAGTGTGTAAAGTGATTGTATAATGTGTCCAGTCAGTGTATAATATGTTTAGTCAGTGTATTGTGTGTCCAGTCAATGTATAGTCTGTCCAGTCAGTGTATAATGTGTCCAATCAGTGTATAGTGTGTCGAGTCAGTGTATAGCGTTTCTAGTCAGTGTATAGTGTTTCCAGTCAGTGTATAGTGTGTTCAGTCAGTGTATTGTGTGTCCAGTCACTGTATAGTGTGTCCAGTCATTTTATAGTGTGGTCAATCATTCTATAGTGTGTAAAGTCAGTGTATAGTGTGTCCAGTCAGTGTATAGTTGTCCAGTCATTGTATAGTGTGTCAAGTCAGTGTATAGTGTGTCCAGTCAGTGAATAGTGTGTCCAGTCAGTGTATAGTGTGTCCAGTCAGAGTATAGTGTGTCCAGTCAATGTATAGTGTGTCCAGTCAGTGTACAATTTGTCAAGTCAGTGTATAGTGTGTCCAGTCAGTGTATAGTGTCCAGTCAGTGTATAGTGTGTCCAGTCTGTGTATAGTGTGTCCAGTCAGTTTATAGTGTGTCCAGTCAGTGTATAATGTGTCCAGTCAATTTATAATGTGCCCAGTCAGTGTATAGTGTCCAGTCAATTTATAATGTGTCCAGTCAGTGTATAGTGTGTCCAGTCAGTGTATAGTGTGTCCAGTCATTTTATAGTGCATTCAGTCATTGTATAGTGTGTCCAGTCAGTGTAAAATGTGTTAAGTCAGTGTATAGTGTCCAGTCAGTGTATAGTGTGTCCAGTCAGTGTATAGTGTATCCAGTCAGTGTTTAGTGTGTCAAGTCAGTGTATAGTGTATCCAGTCAGTGTATAGTGTGTCCAGTCAGTATACAATGTGTCTAGTCAGTGTATATTGTCCAGTCAATGTATAGTGTGTCCAGTCAGTGTATAGTGTCCAGTCAGTGTATAGTGTGCCCATTCAGTGAATAGTGTACAGTAAGTGTGTAGTGTCCAGTCAGTGTGTAGTGTTTCTAGTCAGTGTATAGTGTGTTCAGTCAGTTTGTAGTGTGTCCAGTCAGTGTATAGTGTGTCCAGTCAGTGTATAGAGTCCAGTAAGTGTATAGTGTATCCAGGCAGTGTATAGTGTATCCAGTCAGTGTATAGTGTGTCCAGTCAGTGTATAGTGTGTCCAGTCAGTGTATAGTGTGTCCAGTCAGTGTATAATGTGTCAAGTAAGTGTATTATATCCAGTCAATGTATAGTGTGTCCAGACAGAGTATAGTGTGCCCAGTCAGTGTATAGTGTGTCCAGTTAGTGTATAGTGTGTCCAGTCAGTGTATAGTGTCCAGTCAGTGTATAATGTGCCCAGTCAGTGTATAGTGTCCAGTAAGTGTATAGTGTCCAGTCAGTGTATTGTGTGTCCAATCAGTGTATAGTGTGTCCAGTTAGTGTATAGTGTGTCCAGTCAGTGTATAGATTATAGATTGTCGAGTCAGTGTATTGTGTGTATAGTCAGTGTAAAGTGTGTCCAGTCAGGGTATAGTGTCCAGTCAGTGTATAGTGTGTCCAGTCAGTGTATAGTGTGTCCAGTCAGTGTATAGAGTCCAGTAAGTGTATAGTGTATCCAGGCAGTGTATAGTGTATCCAGTCAGTGTATAGTGTGTCCAGTCAGTGTATAATGTGTCCAGTCAGTGTATAGTGTGTCCAGTCAGTGTATAGTGTGTCCAGTCAGTGTATAGTGTCCAGTAAGTGTATAGTGTCCAGTCAGTGTATAGTGTGTCCAGTCAGTTTATAGTGTCCAGTCAGTGTATATTGTGTCCAGTCAGTGTATAGAGTCCAGTCAGTGTATAGTGTGTCCAGTCAGTGTAAAGTGTGTTCAGTCAGTGTGTAATGTGTCCAGTCAGTGTATAGTGTCCAGTCAGTGTACAGAGTTTCCAGTCAGTGTATAGTGTGTCCAGTCAGTGTATAATGTGTCAAGTCAATGTATAGTGTGTCCAGTCAGTGTGTAGTGTTTCCAGTCAGTGTATAGTGTGTCCAGTCAGTGTAAAGTGTGTCCAGTCAGTGTAAAGTGTGTCCAGTCAGTGTATAGTGTGTCCAATCAGTGTATAGTGTGTCCAGTCAGTGTACAGAGTTTCCAGTCAGTGTATAGTGTGTCTTGTCAGTGTATAATGTGTCAAGTCAGTGTATAGTGTGTCCAGTCAGTGTATAGTGTTTCCAGTCAGTGTATAGTGTGTCCAGTCAGTGTAATGTGTGTCCAGTCAGTGTACAGTGTATCCAGTCAGTGTACAGTGTGTCCAGTCAGTGTATAGTGTGTCCAGTCAGTGTACATAGTTTCCAGTCAGTGTATAGTGTGTCCAGTCAGTGTATAATGTGTCCAGTCAGTGTATAGTGTGTCCAGTCAGTGTATAGTGTTTCCAGTCAGTGTATAGTGTGTCCAGTCAGAGTAATGTGTGCCCGGTCAGTGTACAGTGTGTCCAGTCAGTGTACATTGTGTCCAGTCAGTTTATAGTGTGTCCAGTCAGTGTACAGTGTGTCCAGTCAGTGTACAGTGTGTCCAGTCAGTGTACAGAGTTTCCAGTCAGTGTATAGTGTGTCCAGTCAGTGTACAGAGTTTCCAGTCAGTGTACAGTGTGTCCAGTCAGTGTACAGAGTTTCCAGTCAGTGTATAGTGTGTCCAGTCAGTGTATAATGTGTCAAGTCAGTGTATAGTGTGTCCAGTCAGTGTGTAGTGTTTCCAGTCAGTGTATAGTGTGTCCAGTCAGTGTAAAGTGTGTCCAGTCAGTGTAAAGTGTGTCCAGTCAGTGTTTAGTGTGTCCAATCAGTGTATAGTGTGTCCAGTCAGTGTACATAATTTCCAGTCAGTGTATCTTGTGTCCAGTCAGTGTATAGTGTGTCCAGTCAGTGTACAGTGTGTCCAATCAGTGTATAGTGTGTCCAGTCAGTGTACAGTGTGTCCAGTCAGTGTATAGTGTGTCCAGTCAGTGTACAGAGTGTCCAGTCAGTGTATAGTGTGTCCGGTCAGTTTATCTTGTGTCCAGTCAGTGTATCTTGTGTCCAGTTAGTGTATAGTGTGTCCAGTCAGTGTACAGTGTGTCCAGTCAGTGTATAGTGTGTCCAGTCAGTGTACAGTATGTCCAGTCAGTGTAGAGTGTGTCCAGTCAGTGTACAGAGTGTCCAGTCAGTGTATAGTGTGTCCAGTCAGTGTATCTTGTGTCCAGTCAGTGTATAGTGTGTCCAGTCAGTGTATAGTGTGTTCAATCAGTGTAAAGTTTATCTAGTCAGTTTATAGTGTGTCCAGTCAGTGTACAGTGTGTCCAGTCAGTGAATAGTGTGTCCAGTCAGTGTATAGTGTGTTCAGTCAGTGTATAGTGTGTCCAGTTAGTGTATAGTGTGTCCAGTCAGTGTATAGATTATAGATTGTCGAGTCAGTGTATTGTGTGTATAGTCAGTGTAAAGTGTGTCCAGTCAGGGTATAGTGTCCAGTCAGTGTATAGTGTGTCCAGTCAGTGTATAGAGTCCAGTAAGTGTATAGTGTATCCAGGCAGTGTATAGTGTATCCAGTCAGTGTATAGTGTGTCCAGTCAGTGTATAATGTGTCCAGTCAGTGTATAGTGTGTCCAGTCAGTGTATAGTGTGTCCAGTCAGTGTATAGTGTCCAGTAAGTGTATAGTGTCCAGTCAGTGTATAGTGTGTCCAGTCAGTGTATATTGTGTCCAGTCAGTGTATAGTGTGTGCAGTCAGTGTATAGTGTGTCCAGTCAGTGTATAGTGTGTCCAGTCAGTGTATAGTGTGTCCAGTCAGTGTGTAGTGTGTCCAGTCAGTGTATAGAGTCCAGAAAGTGTATAGTGTATCCAGGTAGTGTATAGTGTATCCAGTCAGTGTATAGTTTTCCAGTCAGTGTATAATGTGTCAAGTCAGTGTATAGTGTGTCCAGTCAGTGTATAGTGTGTCCAGTCAGTGTATAGTGTGTCCAGTCAGTGTATAGTGTCCAGTAAGTGTATAGTGTCCAGTCAGTGTATAGTGTGTCCAGTCAGTGTATAGTGTCCAGTCAGTGTATAGTGTGTCCAGTCAGTGTATAGTGTGTTCAGTCAGTGTGTAGTGTGTCCAGTCAGTGTATAGTGTCCAGTCAGTGTGTAGTGTGTCCAGTCTGTGTATAGTGTGTCCAGTCAGTGTATAGTGTGTCCAGTAAGTGAATAGTGTTCAGTCAGTGTATAGTGTGTCCAGTCAGTGTATATTGTGTCCAGTCAGTGTATAGTGTGTGCAGTCAGTGTATAGTGTGTCCAGTCAGTGTATAGTGTTTCCAGTCAGTGTATAGTGTGTAAAGTGATTGTATAATGTGTCCAGTCAGTGTATAATGTGTTTAGTCAGTGTATTGTGTGTCCAGTCAATGTATAGTCTGTCCAGTCAGTGTATAATGTGTCCAATCAGTGTATAGTGTGTCGAGTCAGTGTATAGCGTTTCTAGTCAGTGTATAGTGTTTCCAGTCAGTGTATAGTGTGTTCAGTCAGTGTATTGTGTGTCCAGTCACTGTATAGTGTGTCCAGTCATTTTATAGTGTGGTCAATCATTCTATAGTGTGTAAAGTCAGTGTATAGTGTGTCCAGTCAGTGTATAGTTGTCCAGTCATTGTATAGTGTGTCAAGTCAGTGTATAGTGTGTCCAGTCAGTGAATAGTGTGTCCAGTCAGTGTATAGTGTGTCCAGTCAGAGTATAGTGTGTCCAGTCAATGTATAGTGTGTCCAGTCAGTGTACAATTTGTCAAGTCAGTGTATAGTGTGTCCAGTCAGTGTATAGTGTCCAGTCAGTGTATAGTGTGTCCAGTCTGTGTATAGTGTGTCCAGTCAGTTTATAGTGTGTCCAGTCAGTGTATAATGTGTCCAGTCAATTTATAATGTGCCCAGTCAGTGTATAGTGTCCAGTCAATTTATAATGTTTCCAGTCAGTGTATAGTGTGTCCAGTCAGTGTATAGTGTGTCCAGTCATTTTATAGTGCATTCAGTCATTGTATAGTGTGTCCAGTCAGTGTAAAATGTGTTAAGTCAGTGTATAGTGTCCAGTCAGTGTATAGTGTGTCCAGTCAGTGTATAGTGTATCCAGTCAGTGTTTAGTGTGTCAAGTCAGTGTATAGTGTATCCAGTCAGTGTATAGTGTGTCCAGTCAGTATACAATGTGTCTAGTCAGTGTATATTGTCCAGTCAATGTATAGTGTGTCCAGTCAGTGTATAGTGTCCAGTCAGTGTATAGTGTGCCCATTCAGTGAATAGTGTACAGTAAGTGTGTAGTGTCCAGTCAGTGTGTAGTGTTTCTAGTCAGTGTATAGTGTGTTCAGTCAGTTTGTAGTGTGTCCAGTCAGTGTATAGTGTGTCCAGTCAGTGTATAGAGTCCAGTAAGTGTATAGTGTATCCAGGCAGTGTATAGTGTATCCAGTCAGTGTATAGTGTGTCCAGTCAGTGTATAGTGTGTCCAGTCAGTGTATAGTGTGTCCAGTCAGTGTATAATGTGTCAAGTAAGTGTATTATATCCAGTCAATGTATAGTGTGTCCAGACAGAGTATAGTGTGCCCAGTCAGTGTATAGTGTGTCCAGTTAGTGTATAGTGTGTCCAGTCAGTGTATAGTGTCCAGTCAGTGTATAATGTGCCCAGTCAGTGTATAGTGTCCAGTAAGTGTATAGTGTCCAGTCAGTGTATTGTGTGTCCAATCAGTGTATAGTGTGTCCAGTTAGTGTATAGTGTGTCCAGTCAGTGTACAGTGTGTCCAGTCAGTGTATAGTGTGTCCAGTCAGTGTACAGTGTGTCCAGTCAGTGTATAGTGTGTCCAGTCAGTGTACATAGTGTCCAGTCAGTGTATAGTGTGTCCGGTCAGTTTATCTTGTGTCCAGTCAGTGTATCTTGTGTCCAGTTAGTGTATAGTGTGTCCAGTCAGTGTACAGTGTGTCCAGTCAGTGTATAGTGTGTCCAGTCATTTACAGTGTGTCCAGTCAGTGTATAGTGTGTCCAGTCAGTGTACAGAGTGTCCAGTCAGTGTATAGTGTGTCCAGTCAGTGTATCTTGTGTCCAGTCAGTGTATAGTGTGTCCAGTCAATGTATAGTGTGTTCAGTCAGTGTAAAGTTTGTCTAGTCAGTGTATAGTGTGTCCAGTCAGTGTACAGTGTGTCCAGTCTGTGTATAGTGTGTCCAGTCAGTGTATAGTGTGTCCAGTCAGTGTATAATGTGTCAAGTCAGTGTATAGTGTGTCCAGTCAGTGTATAGTGTTTCCAGTCAGTGTATAGTGTGTCCAGTCAGTGTACAGTGTGTCCAGTCAGTGTACAGTGTGTCCAGTCAGTGTAAAGTGTGTCCAGTCAGTGTACAGTTTGTCCAGTCAGTGTATAGTGTGTCTTGTCAGTGTACAGTGTATCCAGTCAGTGTACAGTGTGTCCAGTCAGTGTATAGTGTTTCCAGTCAGTGTATAATGAGTCCAGTCAGTGTAAAGTGTGTCCAGTCAGTGTACAGTATGTCCAGTCAGTTTATAGTGTGTCCAGTCAGTGTACAGTGTGTCCAGTCAGTGTATAATGTGTCCAGTCAGTGCACAGAGTTTCCAGTCAGTGTATAGTGTGTCCAGTCAGTGTATAATGTGTCAAGTCAGTGTATAGTGTGTCCAGTCAGTGTATTGCGTTTCCAGTCAGTGTATAGTGTGTCCAGTCAGTGTAAAGTGTGTCCAGTCAGTGTACAGTGTGTCCAGTCAGTGTACAGTGTGTCCAGTCAGTTTATAGTGTGTCCAGTCAGTTTACAGTGTGTCCAGTCAGTGTACAGTGTGTCCAGTCAGTGTACAGAGTTTCCAGTCAGTGTATAGTGTTTCCAGTCAGTGTATAATGTGTCAAGTCAATGTATAGTGTGTCCTGTCAGTGTGTAGTGTTTCCAGTCAGTGTATAGTGTGTCCAGTCAGTGTAAAGTGTGTCCAGTCTGTGTAAAGTGTGTCCAGTCAGTGTATAGTGTGTCCAATCAGTGTATAGTGTGTCCAGTCAGTGTACAGAATTTACAGTCAGTGTATAGTGTGTCCAGTCAGTGTATTTTGTGTCCAGTCAGTGTAAAATGTGTCCAGTAATTTTATAGTGTGTCCAGTCAGTGTATAGTTTGTTCAGTCAGTGTAAAGTTTGTCTAGTCAGTGTATAGTGTGTCCAGTCAATATACAGTGTGTCCAGTCAGTTTATAGTGTGTCCAGTCAGTGTATAGTGTGTCCAGTCAGTGTATAATGTGTCAAGTCAGTATATAGTGTGTCCAGTCAGTGTATATTGTTTCCAGTCAGTGTACAGTGTGTCCAGTCAGTGTAAAGTGTGTCCAGTCAGTGTACAGTGTGTCCAGTCAGTGTAAAGTGTGTCCAGTCAGTGTACAGTGTGTCCAGTCAGTGTATAGTGTGTCTTGTCAGTGTACATAGTTTCCAGTCAGTGTATAGTGTGTCCAGTCAGTGTATAATGTGTCCAGTCAGTGTATAGTGTGTCCAGTCAGTGTATAGTGTTTCCAGTCAGTGTATAGTGTGTCCAGTCAGTGTATAATGTGTCCAGTCAGTGTATAGTGTGTCCAGTCAGTGTATAGTGTTTCCAGTCAGTGTATAGTGTGTCCAGTCAGTGTAATGTGTGTCCAGTCAGTGTACAGTGTGTCCAGTCAGTGTACAGTGTGTCCAGTCAGATTATAGTGTGTCCAGTCAGTGTACAGTGTGTCCAGTCAGTTTACAGTGTGTCCAGTCAGTGTACAGTGTGTCCAGTCAGTGTACAGTGTGTCCAGTCAGTGTACAGAGTTTCCAGTCATTGTATAGTGTGTCCAGTCAGTGTGTAGTGTTTCCAGTCAGTGTAAAGTGTGTCCAGTCAGTGTAAAGTGTGTCCAGTCAGTGTAAAGTGTGTCCAGTCAGTGTTTAGTGTGTCCAATCAGTGTATAGTGTGTCCAGTCAGTGTACAGAATTTCCAGTCAGTGTATAGTGTGTCCAGTCAGTGTATCTTGTGTCCAGTCAGTGTATAGTGTGTCCAGTCAGTGTACAGTGTGTCCAGTCAATGTATAGTGTGTCCAGTCAGTGTACAGTGTGTCCAGTCAGTGTATAGTGTGTCCAGTCAGTGTACAGAGTGTCCAGTCAGTGTATAGTTTGTCCGGTCAGTGTACAGAGTGTCCAGATAGTGTATAGTGTGTCCAGTCAGTGTATCTTGTGTCCAGTCAGTGTATAGTGTGTCCAGTCCGTGTATAGTGTGTTCAGTCAGTGTAAAGTTTGTCTAGTCAGTGTATAGTGTGTCCAGTCAGTGTACAGTGTGTCCAGTCAGTGTGTAGTGTGTCCAGTCATTGTATAGTGTGTCCAGTCAGTGTATAATGTGTCAAGTCAGTGTATAGTGTGTCCAGTCAGTGTATCGTGTGTCCAGTCAGTGTAAAGTGTGTCCAGTCAGTGTAAAGTGTGTCTAGTCAGTGTATAGTGTGTCCAATCAGTGTATAGTGTGTCCAGTCAGTGTACAGAATTTCCTGTCAGTGTATACTGTGTCCAGTCAGTGTATCTTGTGTCCAGTCAGTGTAAAGTGCGTCCAGTCAGTGTACAGTGTGTCCAGTCAGTTTATAGTGTGTCCAGTCAGTGTACAGTGTGTCCAGTCAGTGTATAGTGTGTCCAGTCAGTGTACTGAGTTTCCAGTCAGAGTATAGTGTGTCCAGTCAGTGTATAATGTGTCAAGTCAGTGTATAGTGTGTCCAGTCAGTGTACAGTGTTTCCAGTCAGTGTATAGTGTGTCCAGTCAGTGTAATGTGTGTCCAGTCAGTGTACAGTGTGTCCAGTCAGTGTACAGTGTGTACAGTCAGTTTATAGTGTGTCCAGTCAGTGAATAGTGTTTCCAGTCAGTGTATAGTGTGTCCAGTCAGTGTACAGTGTGTCCAGTCAGTTTATAGTGTTTCCAGTCAGTGTACAGTGTGTCCAGTCAGTGTACAGTGTGTCCAGTCAGTGTACAGAGTTTCCAGTCAGTGTATAGTGTGTCCAGTCAGTGTATAATGTGTCAAGTCAATGTATAGTGTGTCCAGTCAGTGTGTAGTGTTTCCAGTCAGTGTATATTGTGTCCAGTCAGTGTAAAGTGTGTCCAGTCAGTGTAAAGTGTGTCCAGTCAGTGTACAGAAATTCCAGTCAGTGTATAGTGTGTCCAGTCAGTGTATCTTGTGTCCAGTCAGTGTATAGTGTGTCCAGTCAGTGTACAGTGTGTCCAGTCAGTGTATAGTGTGTCCAGTCAGTGTACAGTGTGTCCAGTCAGTGTATAGTGTGTCCAGTCAGTGTACAGAGTGTCCAGTCAGTGTATAGTGTGTCCGGTCAGTGTATCTTGTGTCCAGTCAGTGTATCTTGTGTCCAGTTAGTGTATAGTGTATCCAGTCAGTGTACAGTGTGTCCAGTCAGTGTATAGTGTGTCCAGTCAGTGTACAGTGTGTCCAGTCAGTGTATAGTGTGTCCAGTCAGTGTACAGAGTGTCCAGTCAGTGTATAGTGTGTCCAGTCAGTGTATCTTGTGTCCAGTCAGTGTATCTTGTGTCCAGTTAGTGTATAGTGTGTCCAGTCAGTGTACAGTGTGTCCAGTCAGTGTACAGAGTGTCCAGTCAGTGTATAATGTGTCCAGTCAGTGCACTGAGTTTCCAGTCAGTGTACAGTGTGTCCAGTCAGTGTATAATGTGTCCAGTCAGTGTATAGTGTGTCCAGTCAGTGTATAGTGTTTCCAATCAGTGTATAGTGTGTCCAGTCAGTGTACAGTGTGTCCAGTCAGTGTACAGTGTGTCCAGTCAGTGTACAGAGATTCCAGTCAGTGTATAGTGTGTCCAGTCAGTGTATAATGTGTCAAGTCAGTGTATAGTGTTTCCAGTCAGTGTGTAGTGTTTCCAGTCAGTGTATAGTGTGTCCAGTCAGTGTAAAGTGTGTCCAGTCAGTGTAAAGTGTGTCCAGTCAGTGTTTAGTGTGTCCAATCAGTGTATAGTGTGTCCAGTCAGTGTACAGAAATTCCAGTCAGTGTATAGTGTGCCCAGTCAGTGTATCTTGTGTTCAGTCAGTGTATAGTGTGTCCAGTCAGTGTACAGTGTGTCCAGTCAGTGTATAGTGTGTCCAGTCAGTGTATAGTGTGTCCAGTCAGTGTATAGTGTGTCCAGTCAGTGTACATAGTGTCCAGTCAGTGTATAGTGTGTCCGGTCAGTTTATCTTGTGTCCAGTCAGTGTATCTTGTGTCCAGTTAGTGTATAGTGTGTCCAGTCAGTGTACAGTGTGTCCAGTCAGTGTATAGTGTGTCCAGTCATTTACAGTGTGTCCAGTCAGTGTATAGTGTGTCCAGTCAGTGTACAGAGTGTCCAGTCAGTGTATAGTGTGTCCAGTCAGTGTATCTTGTGTCCAGTCAGTGTATAGTGTGTCCAGTCAATGTATAGTGTGTTCAGTCAGTGTAAAGTTTGTCTAGTCAGTGTATAGTGTGTCCAGTCAGTGTACAGTGTGTCCAGTCTGTGTATAGTGTGTCCAGTCAGTGTATAGTGTGTCCAGTCAGTGTATAATGTGTCAAGTCAGTGTATAGTGTGTCCAGTAAGTGTATAGTGTTTCCAGTCAGTGTATAGTGTGTCCAGTCAGTGTACAGTGTGTCCAGTCAGTGTACAGTGTGTCCAGTCAGTGTAAAGTGTGTCCAGTCAGTGTACAGTGTGTCCAGTCAGTGTATAGTGTGTCTTGTCAGTGTACAGTGTATCCAGTCAGTGTACAGTGTGTCCAGTCAGTGTATAGTGTTTCCAGTCAGTGTATAATGAGTCAAGTCAGTGTATAGTGTGTCCATTCAATGTATGGTGTGTCCAGTCAGTGTAAAGTGTTTCCAATCAGTGTGTAGTGTGTCCAGTCAGTGTACAGTGTGTCCAGTTAGTGTATAGTGTGTCCAGTCAGTGTATAATGTGTCAAGTCAGTGTATAGTGTGTCTAGTCAGTGTATAGTTATTCCAGTCAGTGTATAGTGTGTCCAGTCAGTGTAAAGTGTGTCCAGTCAGTGTACAGTGTGTCCAGTCAGTTTATAGTGTGTCCAGTCAGTGTACAGTGTGTCCAGTCAGTGTATAATGTGTCCAGTCAGTGCACAGAGTTTCCAGTCAGTGTATAGTGTGTCCAGTCAGTGTATAATGTGTCAAGTCAGTGTATAGTGTGTCCAGTCAGTGTATTGCGTTTCCAGTCAGTGTATAGTGTGTCCAGTCAGTGTAAAGTGTGTCCAGTCAGTGTACAGTGTGTCCAGTCAGTGTACAGTGTGTCCAGTCAGTTTATAGTGTGTCCAGTCAGTTTACAGTGTGTCCAGTCAGTGTATAGTGTGTCCAGTCAGTTTACAGAGTTTCCAGTCAGTGTATAGTGTTTCCAGTCAGTGTATAATGTGTCAAGTCAATGTATAGTGTGTCCTGTCAGTGTGTAGTGTTTCCAGTCAGTGTATAGTGTGTCCAGTCAGTGTAAAGTGTGTCCAGTCTGTGTAAAGTGTGTCCAGTCAGTGTATAGTGTGTCCAATCAGTGTATAGTGTGTCCAGTCAGTGTACAGAATTTCCAGTCAGTGTATAGTGTGTCCAGTCAGTGTATTTTGTGTCCAGTCAGTGTAAAATGTGTCCAGTAATTTTATAGTGTGTCCAGTCAGTGTATAGTTTGTTCAGTCAGTGTAAAGTTTGTCTAGTCAGTGTATAGTGTGTCCAGTCAGTATACAGTGTGTCCAGTCAGTTTATAGTGTGTCCAGTCAGTGTATAGTGTGTCCAGTCAGTGTATAATGTGTCAAGTCAGTATATAGTGTGTCCAGTCAGTGTATATTGTTTCCAGTCAGTGTACAGTGTGTCCAGTCAGTGTAAAGTGTGTCCAGTCAGTGTACAGTGTGTCCAGTCAGTGTAAAGTGTGTCCAGTCAGTGTACAGTGTGTCCAGTCAGTGTATAGTGTGTATTGTCAGTGTACATAGTTTCCAGTCAGTGTATAGTGTGTCCAGTCAGTGTATAATGTGTCCAGTCAGTGTATAGTGTGTCCAGTCAGTGTATAGTGTTTCCAGTCAGTGTATAGTGTGTCCAGTCAGTGTATAATGTGTCCAGTCAGTGTATAGTGTGTCCAGTCAGTGTATAGTGTTTCCAGTCAGTGTATAGTGTGTCCAGTCAGTGTAATGTGTGTCCAGTCAGTGTACAGTGTGTCCAGTCAGTGTACAGTGTGTCCAGTCAGTTTATAGTGTGTCCAGTCAGTGTACAGTGTGTCCAGCCAGTTTACAGTGTGTCCAGTCAGTGTACAGTGTGTCCAGTCAGTGTACAGTGTGTCCAGTCAGTGTACAGAGTTTCCAGTCATTGTATAGTGTGTCCAGTCAGTGTGTAGTGTTTCCAGTCAGTGTAAAGTGTGTCCAGTCAGTGTAAAGTGTGTCCAGTCAGTGTAAAGTGTGTCCAGTCAGTGTTTAGTGTGTCCAATCAGTGTATAGTGTGTCCAGTCAGTGTACAGAATTTCCAGTCAGTGTATAGTGTGTCCAGTCAGTGTATCTTGTGTCCAGTCAGTGTATAGTGTGTCCAGTCAGTGTACAGTGTGTCCAGTCAATGTATAGTGTGTCCAGTCAGTGTACAGTGTGTCCAGTCAGTGTATAGTGTGTCCAGTCAGTGTACAGAGTGTCCAGTCAGTGTATAGTTTGTCCGGTCAGTGTATCTTGTGTCCAGTCAGTGTATCTTGTGTCCAGTTAGTGTATAGTGTGTCCAGTCAGTGTACAGTGTGTTCAGTCAGTGTATAGTGTGTCCAGTCAGTGTACAGTGTGTCCAGTCAGTGTATAGTGTGTCCAGTCAGTGTACAGAGTGTCCAGATAGTGTATAGTGTGTCCAGTCAGTGTATCTTGTGTCCAGTCAGTGTATAGTGTGTCCAGTCCGTGTATAGTGTGTCCAGTCCGTGTATAGTGTGTTCAGTCAGTGTAAAGTTTGTCTAGTCAGTGTATAGTGTGTCCAGTCAGTGTACAGTGTGTCCAGTCAGTGTGTAGTGTGTCCAGTCAGTGTATAGTGTGTCCAGTCAGTGTATAATGTGTCAAGTCAGTGTATAGTGTGTCCAGTCAGTGTATCGTGTGTCCAGTCAGTGTAAAGTGTGTCCAGTCAGTGTAAAGTGTGTCTAGTCAGTGTATAGTGTGTCCAATCAGTGTATAGTGTGTCCAGTCAGTGTACAGAATTTCCTGTCAGTGTATACTGTGTCCAGTCAGTGTATCTTGTGTCCAGTCAGTGTAAAGTGTGTCCAGTCAGTGTACAGTGTGTCCAGTCAGTTTATAGTGTGTCCAGTCAGTGTACAGTGTGTCCAGTCAGTGTATAGTGTGTCCAGTCAGTGTACTGAGTTTCCAGTCAGAGTATAGTGTGTCCAGTCAGTGTATAATGTGTCAAGTCAGTGTATAGTGTGTCCAGTCAGTGTACAGTGTTTCCAGTCAGTGTATAGTGTGTCCAGTCAGTGTAATGTGTGTCCAGTCAGTGTACAGTGTGTCCAGTCAGTGTACAGTGTGTCCAGTCAGTTTATAGTGTTTCCAGTCAGTGTACAGTGTGTCCAGTCAGTGTACAGTGTGTCCAGTCAGTGTACAGAGTTTCCAGTCAGTGTATAGTGTGTCCAGTCAGTGTATAATGTGTCAAGTCAATGTATAGTTTGTCCAGTCAGTGTGTAGTGTTTCCAGTCAGTGTATATTGTGTCCAGTCAGTGTAAAGTGTGTCCAGTCAGTGTAAAGTGTGTCCAGTCAGTGTTTAGTGTGTCCAATCAGTGTATAGTGTGTCCAGTCAGTGTACAGAAATTCCAGTCAGTGTATAGTTTGTCCAGTCAGTGTATCTTGTGTCCAGTCAGTGTATAGTGTGTCCAGTCAGTGTATCTTGTGTCCAGTCAGTGTATAGTGTGTCCAGTCAGTGTACAGTGTGTCCAGTCAGTGTATAGTGTGTCCAGTCAGTGTACAGTGTGTCCAGTCAGTGTATAGTGTGTCCAGTCAGTGTACAGAGTGTCCAGTCAGTGTATAGTGTGTCCGGTCAGTGTATCTTGTGTCCAGTCAGTGTATCTTGTGTCCAGTTAGTGTATAGTGTATCCAGTCAGTGTACAGTGTGTCCAGTCAGTGTATAGTGTGTCCAGTCAGTGTACAGTGTGTCCAGTCAGTGTATAGTTTGTCCAGTCAGTGTACAGAGTGTCCAGTCAGTGTATAGTGTGTCCAGTCAGTGTATCTTGTGTCCAGTCAGTGTATCTTGTGTCCAGTTAGTGTATAGTGTGTCCAGTCAGTGTACAGTGTGTCCAGTCAGTGTATAGTGTGTCCGGTCAGTGTATCTTTTGTCCAGTCAGTGTATCTTGTGTCCAGTCAGTGAATAGTGTGTCCAGTCAGTGTACAGTGTGTCCAGTCAGTGTATAGTCTGTCCAGTCAGTGTACAGTGAGTCCAGTCAGTGTAATGTGTGTCATGTCAGTGTACAGAGTGTCCAGTCAGTGTATAGTGTGTCCAGTCAGTGTATCTTGTGTCCAGTCAGTGTATAGTGTGTCCAGTCAGTGTATAGTGTGTTCAGTCAGTGTAAAGTTTGTCTAGTCAGTGTATAGTGTGTCCAGTCAGGGTACAGTGTGTCCAGTCAGTGTATAGTGTGTCCAGTCAGTGTATAGTGTGTCCAGTCAGTGTATAATGTGTCAAGTCAGTATATAGTGTGTCCATTCAGTGTATAGTGTTTCCAGTCAGTGTATATTGTGTCCAGTCAGTGTAAAGTGTGTCCAGTCAGTGTACAGTGTGTCCAGTCAGTTTAAAGTGTGTCCAGTCAGTGTACTGTGTGTCCATTCAGTGTATAGTGTGTCTTGTCAGTGTACAGTGTGTCCAGTCAGTGTACAGTATGTCCAGTCAGTGTATAGTGTGTCCAGTCAGTGTATAATGAGTCAAGTCAGTGTATAGTGTGTCCATTCAATGTATGGTGTGTCCAGTCAGGGTAAAGTATTTCCAATCAGTGTGTAGTGTGTCCAGTCAGTGTAAAGTGTTTCCAGTCAGTGTACAGTGTGTCCAGTCAGTGTATAGTGTGTCCAGTCAGTGTACAGTGTGTCCAGTCAGTGTATAGTGTGTCCAGTCAGTGTACAGTGTGTCCAGTCAGTGTATAGTATGTCCAGTCAGTGTATAATGAGTCAAGTCAGTGTATAGTGTGTCCATTCAATGTATGGTGTGTCCAGTCAGTGTAAAGTGTTTCCAATCAGTGTGTAGTGTGTCCAGTCAGTGTACAGTGTGTCCAGACAGTGTATAGTGTGTCCAGTCAGAGTATAATGTGTCAAGTCAGTGTATAGTGTGTCTAGTCAGTGTATAATTATTCCATTTAGTGTATAGTGTGTCCAGTCAGTGTACAGTGTGTCCAGTCAGTGTATAGTGTGTCCAGTCAGTGTACAGAGTGTCCAGATAGTGTATAGTGTGTCCAGTCAGTGTATCTTGTGTCCAGTCAGTGTATAGTGTGTCCAGTCCGTGTATAGTGTGTTCAGTCAGTGTAAAGTTTGTCTAGTCAGTGTATAGTGTGTCCAGTCAGTGTACAGTGTGTCCAGTCAGTGTGTAGTGTGTCCAGTCAGTGTATAGTGTTTCCAGTCAGTGTATAATGTGTCAAGTCAGTGTATAGTGTGTCCAGTCAGTGTATCGTGTGTCCAGTCAGTGTAAAGTGTGTCCAATCAGTGTATAGTGTGTCCAGTCAGTGTACAGAATTTCCTGTCAGTGTATACTGTGTCCAGTCAGTGTATCTTGTGTCCAGTCAGTGTAAAGTGTGTCCAGTCAGTGTACAGTGTGTCCAGTCAGTTTATAGTGTGTCCAGTCAGTGTACAGTGTGTCCAGTCAGTGTATAGTGTGTCCAGTCAGTGTACTGAGTTTCCAGTCAGAGTATAGTGTGTCCAGTCAGTGTATAATGTGTCAAGTCAGTGTATAGTGTGTCATGTCAGTGTACAGTGTTTCCAGTAAGTGTATAGTGTGTCCAGTCAGTGTAATGTGTGTCCAGTCAGTGTACAGTGTGTCCAGTCAGTGTACAGTGTGTACAGTCAGTTTATAGTGTGTCCAGTCAGTGAATAGTGTTTCCAGTCAGTGTATAGTGTGTCCAGTCAGTGTACAGTGTGTCCAGTCAGTTTATAGTGTTTCCAGTCAGTGTACAGTGTGTCCAGTCAGTGTACAGTGTGTCCAGTCAGTGTACAGAGTTTCCAGTCAGTGTATAGTGTGTCCAGTCAGTGTATAATGTGTCAAGTCAATGTATAGTGTGTCCAGTCAGTGTGTAGTGTTTCCAGTCAGTGTATATTGTGTCCAGTCAGTGTAAAGTGTGTCCAGTCAGTGTAAAGTGTGTCCAGTCAGTGTTTAGTGTGTTCAATCAGTGTATAGTGTGTCCAGTCAGTGTACAGAAATTCCAGTCAGTGTATAGTGTGTCCAGTCAGTGTATCTTGTGTCCAGTCAGTGTATAGTGTGTCCAGTCAGTGTACAGTGTGTCCAGTCAGTGTATAGTGTGTCCAGTCAGTGTACAGTGTGTCCAGTCAGTGTATAGTGTGTCCAGTCAGTGTACAGAGTGTCCAGTCAGTGTATAGTGTGTCCGGTCAGTGTATCTTGTGTCCAGTCAGTGTATCTTGTGTCCAGTTAGTGTATAGTGTATCCAGTCAGTGTACAGTGTGTCCAGTCAGTGTATAGTGTGTCGAGTCAGTGTACAGTGTGTCCAGTCAGTGTATAGTGTGTCCAGTCAGTGTACAGAGTGTCCAGTCAGTGTATAGTGTGTCCAGTCAGTGTACAGTGTGTCCAGTCAGTGTACAGAGTGTCCAGTTAGTGTATAGTGTCTCCAGTCAGTGTACAGTGTGTCAAGTCAGTGTACAGAGTGTCCAGTCAGTGTATAGTGTGTCCGGTCAGTGTATCTTTTGTCCAGTCAGTGTATCTTGTGTCCAGTCAGTGAATAGTGTGTCCAGTCAGTGTACAGTGTGTCCAGTCAGTGTATAATGTGTCCAGTCAGTGTACAGTGTGTCCAGTCAGTGTATAGTGTGTCCAGTCAGTGTACAGAGTGTTCAGTCAGTGTATATTGTGTCCGGTCAGTGTATCTTGTGTCCAGTCAGTGTATCTTGTGTCCAGTCAGTGTATAGTGTGTCCAGTCAGTGTACAGTGTGTTCAGTCAGTGTATAGTCTGTCCAGTCAGTGTACAGTGTGTCCAGTCAGTGTAATGTGTGTCATGTCAGTGTACAGAGTTTCCAGTCAGTGTATAGTGTGTCCAGTCAGTGTATCTTCTGTCCAGTCAGTGTATAGTGTGTCCAGTCAGTGTATAGTGTGTTCAGTCAGTGTAAAGTTTGTCTAGTTATTGTATAGTGTGTCCAGTCAGTGTACAGTGTGTCCAGTCAGTGTATAGTGTGTCCAGTCAGTGTATAGTGTGCCCAGTCAGTGTATAATGTGTCAAGTCAGTGTATAGTGTGTCCAGTCAGTGTATATTGTTTCCAGTCAGTGTATAGTGTGTCCAGTCAGTGTAAAGTGTGTCCAGTCAGTGTACAGTGTGTCCAGTCAGTGTAAAGTGTGTCCAGTCAGTGTACAGTGTGTCCAGTCAGTGTATAGTGTGTCTTGTCAGTGTACAGTGTGTCCAGTCAGTGTACAGTATGTCCAGTCAGTGTATAGTGTGTCCAGTCAGTGTATAATGAGTCAAGTCAGTGTATAGTGTGTCCATTCAATGTATGGTGTGTCCAGTCAGTGTAAAGTGTTTCCAATCAGTGTGTAGTGTGTCCAGTCAGTGTAAAGTGTCTCCAGTCAGTGTGTAGTGTGTCCAGTCAGTGTAAAGTGTGTCTAGTCAGTGTACAGTGTGTCCAGTCAGTGTAC
The DNA here is from genome assembly GCA_963921405.1 of Cepaea hortensis. Taxonomy (NCBI): domain Eukaryota; kingdom Metazoa; phylum Mollusca; class Gastropoda; order Stylommatophora; family Helicidae; genus Cepaea; species Cepaea hortensis. Next base: position 1,256,853 of record OY992896.1, on the reverse strand, counting down.
AGTGTGTCCAGTCAGTGTATAGTGTGTCCAGTCAGTGTATAATTTGTCAAGTCAGTGTATAGTGTATCTAGTCAGTGTATAGTGATTCCAGTCAGTGTATAATGTGTCCAGTCAGTGAAAAGTGTGTCCAGTCAGTGTACAGTGTGTCCAGTCAGTGTATAGTGTGTCCAGTCAGTGTACAGTGTGTCCAGTCAGTGTATAGTGTGTCCAGTCAGTGTACAGAGTTTCCAGTCAGTGTATAGTGTGTCCAGTCAGTGTATAATGTGTCAAGTCAGTGTATAGTGTGTCCAGTCAGTGTATAGTGTTTCCAGTCAGTGTATAGTGTGTCCAGTTAGTGTAATGTGTGTCCAGTCAGTGTACAGTGTGTTCAGTCAGCGTACAGTGTGTCCAGTCAGTTTATAGTGTGTCCAGTCAGTGTGCAGTGTGTCCAGTCAGTGTACAGTGTGACCAGTCAGTGTACAGAGTTTCCAGTCAGTGTATAGTGTGTCCAGTCAGTGTATAATGTGTCAGGTCAGTGCATAGTGTGTCCGGTCAGTGTGTAGTGTTTCCAGTCAGTGTATAGTGTGTCCAGTCAGTGTAAAGTGTGTCCAGTCAGTGTAAAGTGTGTCCAGTCAGTGTTTAGTGTTTCCAATCAGTGTATAGTGTGTCCAGTCAGTGTACAGAATTTCCAGTCAGTGTATAGTGTGTCCAGTCAGTGTATCTTGTGTCCAGTCAGTGTATAGTGTGTCCAGTCAGTGTACAGTGTGTCCAGTCAGTGTATAGTGTGTCCAGTCAGTGTACAGTGTGTCCAGTACGTGTATAGTGTGTCCAGTCAGTGTACAGAGTGTCCAGTCAGTGTATAGTGTGTCCAGTCAGTGTATCTTGTTTCCATTCAGTTTATCTTGTGTCCAGTCAGTGTATAGTGTGTCCAGTCATTGTACAGTGTGTCCAGTCAGTGTATAGTGTGTCCAGTCTGTGTACAGTGTGTCCAGTCAGTGTATAGTGTGTCCAGTCAGTGTACAGAGTGTCCAGTCAGTGTATAGTGTGTCCAGTCAGTGTATCTTGTGTCCAGTCAGTGTATAGTGTGTCCAGTCCGTGTATAGTGTGTTCATTCAGTGTAAAGTTTGTCTAATCAGTGTATAGTGTGTGCATTCAGTGTACAGTGTGTCCAGTCAGTGTATAGTGTGTCCAGTCAGTGTATAGTGTGTCCAGTCAGTGTACAGTGTGTCCAGTCAGTGTATAGTGTGTCCAGTCAGTGTACAGTGTGTCCAGTCACTGTATAGTGTGTCCAGTCAGTGTACAGAGTGTCCAGTCGGTGTTTAGTGTGTCCGGTCAGTGTATCTTGTGTCCAGTCAGTGTATCTTGTGTCCAGTCAGTGTATAGTGTGTCCAGTCAGTGTACAGTGTGTCCAGTCAGTTTATATTCTGTCCAGTCAGTGTACAGTGTGTCCAGTCAGTGTAATGTGTGTCATGTCAGTGTACAGAGTGTCCAGTCAGTGTATAGTGTGTCCAGTCTGTGTATCTTGTGTCCAGTCAGTGTATAGTGTGTCCAGTCAGTGTATAGTGTGTTCAGTCAGTGTAAAGCTTGTCTAGTCAGTGTATAGTGTGTCCAGTCAGTGTACAGTGTGTCCAGTCAGTGTATAGTGTGTCCAGTCAGTGTATAGTGTGTCCAGTCAGTGTATAATGTGTCAAGACAGTGTATAGTGTGTCCAGTCAATGTATAGTGTTTCCAGTCAGTGTATAGTGTGTCCAGTCAGTGTAAAGTGTGTCCAGTCAGTGTACAGTGTGTCCAGTCAGTGTAAAGTGTGTCGAGTCAGTGTACAGTGTGTCCAGTCAGTGTATAGTGTGTCTTGTCAGTGTACAGTGTGTCCAGTCAGTGTACAGTATGTCCAGTCAGTGTATAGTGTCTCCAGTCAGTGTATAATGAGTCAAGTCAGTGTATAGTGTGTCCATTCAATGTATGGTGTGTCCAGTCAGTGTACAGTGTTTCCAATCAGTGTGTAGTGTGTCCAGTCAGTGTACAGTGTGTCCAGTAAGTGTATAGTGTGTCCAGTCAGTGTATAATGTGTCAAGTCAGTGTATAGTGTGTCTAGTCAGTGTATAGTTATTCCATTCAGTGTATAGTGTGTTCAGTCAGTGTAAAGTGTGTCCAGTCAGTATACAGTGTGTCCAGTCAGTTTATAGTTAGTCCAGTCAGTGTACAGTGTGTCCAGTCAGTGTATAATGTGTCCAGTCAGTGCACTGAGTTTCCAGTCAGTGTATAGTGTGTCCAGTCAGTGTATAATGTGTCAAGTCAGTGTATAGTGTGTCCAGTCAGTGTATAGTGTTTCCAGTCAGTGTATAGTGTGTCCAGTCAGTGTAAAGTGTGTGCAGTCAGTGTACAGTGTGTCAAGTCAGTGTACAGTGTGTCCAGTCAGTTTATAGTGTGTCCAGTCAGTGTACAGTGTGTCCAGTCAGTGTACAGAGTTTTCAGTCAGTGTATAGTGTGTCCAGTCAGTGTAAAGTGCGTCCAGTCAGTGTATCTTGTGTCCAGTCAGTGTATAGTGTATCCAGTCAGTGTACAGTGTGTCCAGTCAGTGTATAATGTGTCCAGTCAGTGTACAGTGTGTCCAGTCAGTGTATAGTGTGTCCAGTCAGTGTACAGAGTGTTCAGTCAGTGTATATTGTGTCCGGTCAGTGTATCTTGTGTCCAGTCAGTGTATCTTGTGTCCAGTCAGTGTATAGTGTGTCCAGTCAGTGTACAGTGTGTTCAGTCAGTGTATAGTCTGTCCAGTCAGTGTACAGTGTGTCCAGTCAGTGTAATGTGTGTCATGTCAGTGTACAGAGTTTCCAGTCAGTGTATAGTGTGTCCAGTCAGTGTATCTTCTGTCCAGTCAGTGTATCTTGTTTCCAGTCAGTTTATCTTGTGTCCAGTCAGTGTATAGTGTGTCCAGTCATTGTACAGTGTGTCCAGTCAGTGTATAGTGTGTCCAGTCTGTGTACAGTGTGTCCAGTCAGTGTATAGTGTGTCCAGTCAGTGTACAGAGTGTCCAGTCAGTGTATAGTGTGTCCAGTCAGTGTATCTTGTGTCCAGTCAGTGTATAGTGTGTCCAGTCCGTGTATAGTGTGTTCATTCAGTGTAAAGTTTGTCTAATCAGTGTATAGTGTGTGCATTCAGTGTACAGTGTGTCCAGTCAGTGTATAGTGTGTCCAGTCAGTGTATAGTGTGTCCAGTCAGTGTACAGTGTGTCCAGTCAGTGTATAGTGTGTCCAGTCAGTGTACAGTGTGTCCAGTCAGTGTATAGTGTGTCCAGTCAGTGTACAGAGTGTCCAGTCGGTGTTTAGTGTGTCCGGTCAGTGTATCTTGTGTCCAGTCAGTGTATCTTGTGTCCAGTCAGTGTATAGTGTGTCCAGTCAGTGTACAGTGTGTCCAGTCAGTTTATATTCTGTCCAGTCAGTGTACAGTGTGTCCAGTCAGTGTAATGTGTGTCATGTCAGTGTACAGAGTGTCCAGTCAGTGTATAGTGTGTCCAGTCTGTGTATCTTGTGTCCAGTCAGTGTATAGTGTGTCCAGTCAGTGTATAGTGTGTTCAGTCAGTGTAAAGCTTGTCTAGTCAGTGTATAGTGTGTCCAGTCAGTGTACAGTGTATCCAGTCAGTGTATAGTGTGTCCAGTCAGTGTATAGTGTGTCCAGTCAGTGTATAATGTGTCAAGACAGTGTATAGTGTGTCCAGTCAATGTATAGTGTTTCCAGTCAGTGTATAGTGTGTTCAGTCAGTGTAAAGTGTGTCCAGTCAGTGTACAGTGTGTCCAGTCAGTGTAAAGTGTGTCGAGTCAGTGTACAGTGTGTCCAGTCAGTGTATAGTGTGTCTTGTCAGTGTACAGTGTGTCCAGTCAGTGTACAGTATGTCCAGTCAGTGTATAGTGTCTCCAGTCAGTGTATAATGAGTCAAGTCAGTGTATAGTGTGTCCATTCAATGTATGGTGTGTCCAGTCAGTGTACAGTGTTTCCAATCAGTGTGTAGTGTGTCCAGTCAGTGTACAGTGTGTCCAGTAAGTGTATAGTGTGTCCAGTCAGTGTATAATGTGTCAAGTCAGTGTATAGTGTGTCTAGTCAGTGTATAGTTATTCCATTCAGTGTATAGTGTGTTCAGTCAGTGTAAAGTGTGTCCAGTCAGTATACAGTGTGTCCAGTCAGTTTATAGTTAGTCCAGTCAGTGTACAGTGTGTCCAGTCAGTGTATAATGTGTCCAGTCAGTGCACTGAGTTTCCAGTCAGTGTATAGTGTGTCCAGTCAGTGTATAATGTGTCAAGTCAGTGTATAGTGTGTCCAGTCAGTGTATAGTGTTTCCAGTCAGTGTATAGTGTGTCCAGTCAGTGTAAAGTGTGTCCAGTCAGTGTACAGTGTGTCAAGTCAGTGTACAGTGTGTCCAGTCAGTTTATAGTGTGTCCAGTCAGTGTACAGTGTGTCCAGTCAGTGTACAGAGTTTTCAGTCAGTGTATAGTGTGTCCAGTCAGTGTAAAGTGCGTCCAGTCAGTGTATCTTGTGTCCAGTCAGTGTATAGTGTATCCAGTCAGTGTACAGTGTGTCCAGTCAGTGTATAATGTGTCCAGTCAGTGTACAGTGTGTCCAGTCAGTGTATAGTGTGTCCAGTCAGTGTACAGAGTGTTCAGTCAGTGTATATTGTGTCCGGTCAGTGTATCTTGTGTCCAGTCAGTGTATCTTGTGTCCAGTCAGTGTATAGTGTGTCCAGTCAGTGTACAGTGTGTTCAGTCAGTGTATAGTCTGTCCAGTCAGTGTACAGTGTGTCCAGTCAGTGTAATGTGTGTCATGTCAGTGTACAGAGTTTCCAGTCAGTGTATAGTGTGTCCAGTCAGTGTATCTTCTGTCCAGTCAGTGTATAGTGTGTCCAGTCAGTGTATAGTGTGTTCAGTCAGTGTAAAGTTTGTCTAGTTATTGTATAGTGTGTCCAGTCAGTGTACAGTGTGTCCAGTCAGTGTATAGTGTGTCCAGTCAGTGTATAGTGTGTCCAGTCAGTGTATAATGTGTCAAGTCAGTGTATAGTGTGTCCAGTCAGTGTATATTGTTTCCAGTCAGTGTATAGTGTGTCCAGTCAGTGTAAAGTGTGTCCAGTCAGTGTACAGTGTGTCCAGTCAGTGTAAAGTGTGTCCAGTCAGTGTACAGTGTGTCCAGTCAGTGTATAGTGTGTCTTGTCAGTGTACAGTGTGTCCAGTCAGTGTACAGTATGTCCAGTCAGTGTATAGTGTGTCCAGTCAGTGTATAATGAGTCAAGTCAGTGTATAGTGTGTCCATTCAATGTATGGTGTGTCCAGTCAGTGTAAAGTGTTTCCAATCAGTGTGTAGTGTGTCCAGTCAGTGTAAAGTGTCTCCAGTCAGTGTGTAGTGTGTCCAGTCAGTGTAAAGTGTGTCTAGTCAGTGTACAGTGTGTCCAGTCAGTGTACAGTGTGTCCAGTCAGTGTATAGTGTGTCCAGTCAGTGTATAATTTGTCAAGTCAGTGTATAGTGTATCTAGTCAGTGTATAGTGATTCCAGTCAGTGTATAATGTGTCCAGTCAGTGAAAAGTGTGTCCAGTCAGTGTACAGTGTGTCCAGTCAGTGTATAGTGTGTCCAGTCAGTGTACAGTGTGTCCAGTCAGTGTATAGTGTGTCCAGTCAGTGTACAGAGTTTCCAGTCAGTGTATAGTGTGTCCAGTCAGTGTATAATGTGTCAAGTCAGTGTATAGTGTGTCCAGTCAGTGTATAGTGTTTCCAGTCAGTGTATAGTGTGTCCAGTTAGTGTAATGTGTGTCCAGTCAGTGTACAGTGTGTTCAGTCAGCGTACAGTGTGTCCAGTCAGTTTATAGTGTGTCCAGTCAGTGTGCAGTGTGTCCAGTCAGTGTACAGTGTGACCAGTCAGTGTACAGAGTTTCCAGTCAGTGTATAGTGTGTCCAGTCAGTGTATAATGTGTCAAGTCAGTGCATAGTGTGTCCAGTCAGTGTGTAGTGTTTCCAGTCAGTGTATAGTGTGTCCAGTCAGTGTAAAGTGTGTCCAGTCAGTGTAAAATGTGTCCAGTCAGTGTTTAGTGTTTCCAATCAGTGTATAGTGTGTCCAGTCAGTGTACAGAATTTCCAGTCAGTGTATAGTGTGTCCAGTCAGTGTATCTTGTGTCCAGTCAGTGTATAGTGTGTCCAGTCAGTGTACAGTGTGTCCAGTCAGTGTATAGTGTGTCCAGTCAGTGTACAGTGTGTCCAGTACGTGTATAGTGTGTCCAGTCAGTGTACAGAGTGTCCAGTCAGTGTATAGTGTGTCCAGTCAGTGTATCTTGTTTCCAGTCAGTTTATCTTGTGTCCAGTCAGTGTATAGTGTGTCCAGTCATTGTACAGTGTGTCCAGTCAGTGTATAGTGTGTCCAGTCTGTGTACAGTGTGTCCAGTCAGTGTATAGTGTGTCCAGTCAGTGTACAGAGTGTCCAGTCAGTGTATAGTGTGTCCAGTCAGTGTATCTTGTGTCCAGTCAGTGTATAGTGTGTCCAGTCCGTGTATAGTGTGTTCATTCAGTGTAAAGTTTGTCTAATCAGTGTATAGTGTGTGCATTCAGTGTACAGTGTGTCCAGTCAGTGTATAGTGTGTCCAGTCAGTGTATAGTGTGTCCAGTCAGTGTACAGTGTGTCCAGTCAGTGTATAGTGTGTCCAGTCAGTGTACAGTGTGTCCAGTCAGTGTATAGTGTGTCCAGTCAGTGTACAGAGTGTCCAGTCGGTGTTTAGTGTGTCTGGTCAGTGTATCTTGTGTCCAGTCAGTGTATCTTGTGTCCAGTCAGTGTATAGTGTGTCCAGTCAGTGTACAGTGTGTCCAGTCAGTTTATATTCTGTCCAGTCAGTGTACAGTGTGTCCAGTCAGTGTAATGTGTGTCATGTCAGTGTACAGAGTGTCCAGTCAGTGTATAGTGTGTCCAGTCTGTGTATCTTGTGTCCAGTCAGTGTATAGTGTGTCCAGTCAGTGTATAGTGTGTTCAGTCAGTGTAAAGCTTGTCTAGTCAGTGTATAGTGTGTCCAGTCAGTGTACAGTGTGTCCAGTCAGTGTATAGTGTGTCCAGTCAGTGTATAGTGTGTCCAGTCAGTGTATAATGTGTCAAGACAGTGTATAGTGTGTCCAGTCAATGTATAGTGTTTCCAGTCAGTGTATAGTGTGTCCAGTCAGTGTAAAGTGTGTCCAGTCAGTGTATAGTGTGTCCAGTCAGTGTAAAGTGTGTCGAGTCAGTGTACAGTGTGTCCAGTCAGTGTATAGTGTGTCTTGTCAGTGTACAGTGTGTCCAGTCAGTGTACAGTATGTCCAGTCAGTGTATAGTGTCTCCAGTCAGTGTATAATGAGTCAAGTCAGTGTATAGTGTGTCCATTCAATGTATGGTGTGTCCAGTCAGTGTACAGTGTTTCCAATCAGTGTGTAGTGTGTCCAGTCAGTGTACAGTGTGTCCAGTAAGTGTATAGTGTGTCCAGTCAGTGTATAATGTGTCAAGTCAGTGTATAGTGTGTCTAGTCAGTGTATAGTTATTCCATTCAGTGTATAGTGTGTTCAGTCAGTGTAAAGTGTGTCCAGTCAGTATACAGTGTGTCCAGTCAGTTTATAGTGTGTCCAGTCAGTGTACAGTGTGTCCAGTCAGTTTATTATGTGTCCAGTTAGTGCACAGAGTTTCCAGTCAGTGTATAGTGTGTCCAGTCAGTGTATAATGTGTCAAGTCAGTGTATAGTGTGTCCAGTCAGTGTATAGTGTTTCCAGTCAGTGTATAATGTGTCCAGTCAGTGTAAAGTGTGTCCAGTCAGTGTACAGTGTGTCCAGTCAGTGTACAGTGTGTCCAGTCAGTTTATAGTGTGTCCAGTCAGTGTACAGTGTGTCCAGTCAGTGTACAGAGTTTTCAGTCAGTGTATAGTGTGTCCAGTCAGTGTATAATGTGTCAAGTCAATGTATAGTGTGTCCAGTCAGTGTGTAGTGTTTCTAGTCAGTGTATAGTGTGTCCAGTCAGTGTAAAGTGTGTCCAGTCAGTGAATAGTGTGTCCAATCAGTGTATCTTGTGTCCAGTCAGTGTATAGTGTGTCCAGTCAGTGTACAGTGTGTCCAGTCAGTGTATAGTGTGTCCAGTCAGTGTATCTTGTGTCCAGTCAGTGTATAGTGTGTCCAGTCAGTGTATACTGTGTTCAGTCAGTGTAAAGTTTGTCTAGTCAGTGTATAGTGTGCCCAGTCAGTGTACAGTGTGTCCAGTCAGTGTATAGTGTGTCCAGTCAGTGTATAGTGTGTCCAGTCAGTGTATAATGTGTCAAGTCAGTATATAGTGTGTCCAGTCAGTGTATAGTGTTTCCAGTCAGTGTACAGTGTGTCCAGTCAGTGTAAAGTGTGTCCAGTCAGTGTACTGTGTCCATTCAGTGACTAGTGTGTCTTGTCGTGAATGAGTGAGCGTGAGAGTGAATGTTTGAGCGTAAGGGTGAATGAGTGAGCGGGAGAGTGAATGAGTGAGCGTGAGAGCGAATGAGTGAGCTGGAGAGTGAATGAGTGAGAGTGTCTGAGTGTGAATGAATGAGTGAGAGTGAATGAGTGAGCGGGAGAGTGAATGAGTGAGCGGGAGAGTGAATGAGTGAGCGGGAGAGTGAATGAGTGAGCGGAAGAGTGAATGAGTGAATTAGTGAGAGTGAATGAGTGAGCGGGAGAGTGAATGATTGAGCGGGAGAGTGAATGAGTGAGCGTGAGAGTGAATGAGTGAGCGTGAGAGTGAATGAGTGAGCGTGAGAGTGATTGAGTGAGCGTGAGAGTGAATGAGTGAGAGTGAATGAGTGAGCGTGAGAAGGAATGAGTGAGCGTGAGAGTGAATGAGTGAGCGTGAGAGTGAATCAGTGAGCGGGAGAGTGAATGATTGAGCGTGAGAGTGAATGAGTGAGCGTGAGAGTGAATCAGTGAGCGGGAGAGTGAATGAGTGAGCGGGAGAGTGAATGAGTGAGCGTGAGAGCGAATGAGTGAGCTGGAGAGTGAATGAGTGAGAGTGTCTGAGTGTGAATGAATGAGTGAGAGTGAATGAGTGAGCGGGAGAGTGAATGAGTGAGCGGGAGAGTGAATGAGTGAGCGGGAGAGTGAATGAGTGAGCGGAAGAGTGAATGAGTGAATTAGTGAGAGTGAATGAGTGAGCGGGAGAGTGAATGATTGAGCGGGAGAGTGAATGAGTGAGCGTGAGAGTGAATGAGTGAGCGTGAGAGTGAATGAGTGAGCGTGAGAGTGATTGAGTGAGCGTGAGAGTGAATGAGTGAGAGTGAATGAGTGAGCGTGAGAAGGAATGAGTGAGCGTGAGAGTGAATGAGTGAGCGTGAGAGTGAATCAGTGAGCGGGAGAGTGAATGATTGAGCGTGAGAGTGAATGAGTGCTCGTGTGAGTAAATGAGTGAGCGTGAGAGTGAATGAGTGAGCGGCAGAGTGAATGAGTGAGCGGGACAGTGAATGAGTGAGCGTGAGAGTGAATGAGTGAGCGTGAGAGTGAATGAGTGAGAGGGAATGAGTGAGCGGGAGAGTGAATGATTGAACGGGAGAGTGAATGAGTGAGCAGGAGAGTGAATGAGTGAGCGGGAGAGACAGAATGAGTGAGCGTGAGAGTGAATGAGTGAGCGTGAGAGTGAATGAGTGAGCGGGAGAGTGAATGAGTGAGAGTGTGTGTGTGTGAGTGAATGAGTGAGAGTGAGAGTGAATGAGAGAGAGAGAGAGAGAGAGAGAGAGAGAGAGAGAGAGAGAGAGAGAGAGAGAGAGTGTGTGTGTGGTGTGTGTGTGTGAGGGACGCGCTGGCATCACTACTTTTACGTCACATACTTTTATGTACACATTTTTCTCCATGTTTAGCCTTGTTTATGTTTACATCATTCATTTCACAATGTTTATTTTTCTTCCTATGTAAATGTATAATGCTCTTGATGAACGAAAGACGAGTGATTGGAAGGGCCGAATGTAAGACGGGCCTGCGCGCCCAATTTGTGACCCTAATAAAGTTGATTTGATTTGATTTGATTTGATTTGTCAGTGTACAGTGTGTCCAGTCAGTGTACAGTATGTCCAGTCAGTAAATAGTGTGTCCAGTCAGTGTATAATGAGTCAAGTCAGTGTATAATGTGTCCATTCAATGTATGGTGTGTCCAGTCAGTGTAAAGTATTTCCAATCAGTGTGTAGTGTGTCCAGTCAGTGTAAAGTGTTTCCAGTCAGTGTACAGTGTGTCCAGTCAGTGTATAGTGTGTCCAGTCAGTGTACAGTGTGTCCAGTCAGTGTATAGTGTGTCCAGTCAGTGTACAGTGTGTCCAGTCAGTGTATAGTGTGTCCAGTCAGTGTATAATGAGTCAAGTCAGTGTATAGTGTGTCCATTCAATGTATGGTGTGTCCAGTCAGTGTAAAGTGTTTCCAATCAGTGTGTAGTGTGTCCAGTCAGTGTACAGTGTGTCCAGTCAGTGTATAGTGTGTCCAGTCAGAGTATAATGTGTCAAGTCAGTTTATAGTGTGTCTAGTCAGTGTATAATTATTCCATTCAGTGTATAGTGTGTCCAGTCAGTGTAAGGTGTGTCCAGTCAGTATACAGTGTGTCCAGTCAGTTTATAGTGTGTCCAGTCAGTGTACAGTGTGTCCAGTCAGTGTATAATGTGTCCAGTCAGTGCACAGAGTTTCCAGTCAGTGTATAGTGTGTCCAGTCAGTGTATAATGTGTCAAGTCAGTGTATAGTGTGTCCAGTCAGTGTATAGTGTTTCCAGTCAGTGTATAGTGTGTCCAGTCAGTGTAAAGTGTGTCCAGTCAGTGTACAGTGTGTCCAGTCAGTGTTAAGTGTGTCCAGTCAGTGTACTGTGTCCATTCAGTGACTAGTGTGTCTTGTCAGTGTACAGTGTGTCCAGTCAGTGTACAGTATGTCCAGTCAGTGTATAGTGTGTCCAGTCAGTGTATAATGGGTCAAGTCAGTGTATAGTGTGTCCATTCAATGTATGGTGTGTCCAGTCAGTGTAAAGTATTTCCAATCAGTGTGTAGTGTGTCCAGTCAGTGTAAAGTGTTTCCAGTCAGTGTACAGTGTGTCCAGTCAGTGTATAGTGTGTCCAGTCAGTGTACAGTGTGTCCAGTCAGTGTATAGTGTGTCCAGTCAGTGTACAGTGTGTCCAGTCAGTGTATAGTATGTCCAGTCAGTGTATAATGAGTCAAGTCAGTGTATAGTGTGTCCATTCAATGTATGGTGTGTCCAGTCAGTGTAAAGTGTTTCCAATCAGTGTGTAGTGTGTCCAGTCAGTGTACAGTGTGTCCAGTCAGTGTATAGTGTGTCCAGTCAGAGTATAATGTGTCAAGTCAGTGTATAGTGTGTCTAGTCAGTGTATAATTATTCCATTCAGTGTATAGTGTGTCCAGTCAGTGTAAAGTGTGTCCAGTCAGTATACAGTGTGTCCAGTCAGTTTATAGTTAGTCCAGTCAGTGTACAGTGTGTCCAGTCAGTGTATAATGTGTCCAGTCAGTGCACTGAGTTTCCAGTCAGTGTATAGTGTGTCCAGTCAGTGTATAATGTGTCAAGTCAGTGTATAGTGTGTCCAGTCAGTGTATAGTGTTTCCAGTCAGTGTATAGTGTGTCCAGTCAGTGTAAAGTGTGTCCAGTCAGTGTACAGTGTGTCAAGTCAGTGTACAGTGTGTCCAGTCAGTTTATAGTGTGTCCAGTCAGAGTACAGTGTGTCCAGTCAGTGTACAGAGTTTCCAGTCAGTGTATAGTGTGTCCAGTCAGTGTAAAGTGCGTCCAGTCAGTGTATCTTGTGTCCAGTCAGTGTATAGTGTATCCAGTCAGTGTACAGTGTGTCCAGTCAGTGTATAATGTGTCCAGTCAGTGTACAGTGTGTCCAGTCAGTGTATAGTGTGTCCAGTCAGTGTACAGAGTGTTCAGTCAGTGTATATTGTGTCCGGTCAGTGTATCTTGTGTCCAGTCAGTGTATCTTGTGTCCAGTCAGTGTATAGTGTGTCCAGTCAGTGTACAGTGTGTTCAGTCAGTGTATAGTCTGTCCAGTCAGTGTACAGTGTGTCCAGTCAGTGTAATGTGTGTCATGTCAGTGTACAGAGTTTCCAGTCAGTGTATAGTGTGTCCAGTCAGTGTATCTTCTGTCCAGTCAGTGTATAGTGTGTCCAGTCAGTGTATAGTGTGTTCAGTCAGTGTAAAGTTTGTCTAGTTATTGTATAGTGTGTCCAGTCAGTGTACAGTGTGTCCAGTCAGTGTATAGTGTGTCCAGTCAGTGTATAGTGTGTCCAGTCAGTGTATAATGTGTCAAGTCAGTGTATAGTGTGTCCAGTCAGTGTATATTGTTTCCAGTCAGTGTATAGTGTGTCCAGTCAGTGTAAAGTGTGTCCAGTCAGTGTACAGTGTGTCCAGTCAGTGTAAAGTGTGTCCAGTCAGTGTACAGTGTGTCCAGTCAGTGTATAGTGTGTCTTGTCAGTGTACAGTGTGTCCAGTCAGTGTACAGTATGTCCAGTCAGTGTATAGTGTGTCCAGTCAGTGTATAATGAGTCAAGTCAGTGTATAGTGTGTCCATTCAATGTATGGTGTGTCCAGTCAGTGTAAAGTGTTTCCAATCAGTGTGTAGTGTGTCCAGTCAGTGTAAAGTGTCTCCAGTCAGTGTGTAGTGTGTCCAGTCAGTGTAAAGTGTGTCTAGTCAGTGTACAGTGTGTCCAGTCAGTGTACAGTGTGTCCAGTCAGTGTATAGTGTGTCCAGTCAGTGTATAATTTGTCAAGTCAGTGTATAGTGTATCTAGTCAGAGTATAGTGATTCCAGTCAGTGTATAATGTGTCCAGTCAGTGAAAAGTGTGTCCAGTCAGTGTACAGTGTGTCCAGTCAGTGTATAGTGTGTCCAGTCAGTGTACAGTGTGTCCAGTCAGTGTATAGTGTGTCCAATCAGTGTACAGAGTTTCCAGTCAGTGTATAGTGTGTCCAGTCAGTGTATAATGTGTCAAGTCAGTGTATAGTGTGTCCAGTCAGTGTATAGTGTTTCCAGTCAGTGTATAGTGTGTCCAGTTAGTGTAATGTGTGTCCAGTCAGTGTACAGTGTGTTCAGTCAGCGTACAGTGTGTCCAGTCAGTTTATAGTGTGTCCAGTCAGTGTGCAGTGTGTCCAGTCAGTGTACAGTGTGACCAGTCAGTGTACAGAGTTTCCAGTCAGTGTATAGTGTGTCCAGTCAGTGTATAATGTGTCAAGTCAGTGCATAGTGTGTCCAGTCAGTGTGTAGTGTTTCCAGTCAGTGTATAGTGTGTCCAGTCAGTGTAAAGTGTGTCCAGTCAGTGTAAAGTGTGTCCAGTCAGTGTTTAGTGTTTCCAATCAGTGTATAGTGTGTCCAGTCAGTGTACAGAATTTCCAGTCAGTGTATAGTGTGTCCAGTCAGTGTATCTTGTGTCCAGTCAGTGTATAGTGTGTCCAGTCAGTGTACAGTGTGTCCAGTCAGTGTATAGTGTGTCCAGTCAGTGTACAGTGTGTCCAGTACGTGTATAGTGTGTCCAGTCAGTGTACAGAGTGTCCAGTCAGTGTATAGTGTGTCCAGTCAGTGTATCTTGTTTCCAGTCAGTTTATCTTGTGTCCAGTCAGTGTATAGTGTGTCCAGTCATTGTACAGTGTGTCCAGTCAGTGTATAGTGTGTCCAGTCTGTGTACAGTGTGTCCAGTCAGTGTATAGTGTGTCCAGTCAGTGTACAGAGTGTCCAGTCAGTGTATAGTGTGTCCAGTCAGTGTATCTTGTGTCCAGTCAGTGTATAGTGTGTCCAGTCCGTGTATAGTGTGTTCATTCAGTGTAAAGTTTGTCTAATCAGTGTATAGTGTGTGCATTCAGTGTACAGTGTGTCCAGTCAGTGTATAGTGTGTCCAGTCAGTGTATATTGTGTCCAGTAAGTGTACAGTGTGTCCAGTCAGTGTATAGTGTGTCCAGTCAGTGTACAGTGTGTCCAGTCAGTGTATAGTGTGTCCAGTCAGTGTACAGAGTGTCCAGTCGGTGTTTAGTGTGTCCGGTCAGTGTATCTTGTGTCCAGTCAGTGTATCTTGTGTCCAGTCAGTGTATAGTGTGTCCATTCAGTGTACAGTGTGTCCAGTCAGTTTATATTCTGTCCAGTCAGTGTACAGTGTGTCCAGTCAGTGTAATGTGTGTCATGTCAGTGTACAGAGTGTCCAGTCAGTGTATAGTGTGTCCAGTCTGTGTATCTTGTGTCCAGTCAGTGTATAGTGTGTCCAGTCAGTGTATAGTGTGTTCAGTCAGTGTAAAGCTTGTCTAGTCAGTGTATAGTGTGTCCAGTCAGTGTACAGTGTGTCCAGTCAGTGTATAGTGTGTCCAGTCAGTGTATAGTGTGTCCAGTCAGTGTATAATGTGTCAAGACAGTGTATAGTGTGTCCAGTCAATGTATAGTGTTTCCAGTCAGTGTATAGTGTGTCCAGTCAGTGTAAAGTGTGTCCAGTCAGTGTACAGTGTGTCCAGTCAGTGTAAAGTGTGTCGAGTCAGTGTACAGTGTGTCCAGTCAGTGTATAGTGTGTCTTGTCAGTGTACAGTGTGTCCAGTCAGTGTACAGTATGTCCAGTCAGTGTATAGTGTCTCCAGTCAGTGTATAATGAGTCAAGTCAGTGTATAGTGTGTCCATTCAATGTATGGTGTGTCCAGTCAGTGTACAGTGTTTCCAATCAGTGTGTAGTGTGTCCAGTCAGTGTACAGTGTGTCCAGTAAGTGTATAGTGTGTCCAGTCAGTGTATAATGTGTCAAGTCAGTGTATAGTGTGTCTAGTCAGTGTATAGTTATTCCATTCAGTGTATAGTGTGTTCAGTCAGTGTAAAGTGTGTCCAGTCAGTATACAGTGTGTCCAGTCAGTTTATAGTGTGTCCAGTCAGTGTACAGTGTGTCCAGTCAGTTTATTATGTGTCCAGTTAGTGCACAGAGTTTCCAGTCAGTGTATAGTGTGTCCAGTCAGTGTATAATGTGTCAAGTCAGTGTATAGTGTGTCCAGTCAGTGTATAGTGTTTCCAGTCAGTGTATAATGTGTCCAGTCAGTGTAAAGTGTGTCCAGTCAGTGTACAGTGTGTCCAGTCAGTGTACAGTGTGTCCAGTCAGTTTATAGTGTGTCCAGTCAGTGTACAGTGTGTCCAGTCAGTGTACAGAGTTTTCAGTCAGTGTATAGTGTGTCCAGTCAGTGTATAATGTGTCAAGTCAATGTATAGTGTGTCCAGTCAGTGTGTAGTGTTTCTAGTCAGTGTATAGTGTGTCCAGTCAGTGTAAAGTGTGTCCAGTCAGTGTATAGTGTGTCCAATCAGTGTATAGTGTGTCCAGTCAGTGTACAGAATTTCCAGTCAGTGTATAGTTTGTCCAGTCAGTGTATCTTGTGTCCAGTCAGTGTATAGTGTGTCCAGTCAGTGTACAGTGTGTCCAGTCAGTGTATAGTGTGTCCAGTCAGTGTACGGTGTGTCCAGTCAGTGTATAGTGTGTCCAGTCAGTGTACAGAGTGTCCAGTCAGTGAATAGTGTGTCCAGTAAGTGTACAGTGTGTCCAGTCAGTGTATAGTCTGTCCAGTCAGTGTACAGTGTGTCCAGTCAGTGTAATGTTTGTCATGTCAGTGTACAGAGTGTCCAGTCAGTGTATAGTGTGTCCAGTCAGTGTATCTTGTGTCCAGTCAGTGTATAGTGTGTCCAGTCAGTGTATACTGTGTTCAGTCAGTGTAAAGTTTGTCTAGTCAGTGTATAGTGTGTCCAGTCAGTGTACAGTGTGTCCAGTCAGTGTATAGTGTGTCCAGTCAGTGTATAGTGTGTCCAGTCAGTGTATAATGTGTCAAGTCAGTATATAGTGTGTCCAGTCAGTGTATAGTGTTTCCAGTCAGTGTACAGTGTGTCCAGTCAGTGTAAAGTGTGTCCAGTCAGTGTACTGTGTCCATTCAGTGACTAGTGTGTCTTGTCGTGAATGAGTGAGCGTGAGAGTGAATGTTTGAGCGTAAGGGTGAATGAGTGAGCGGGAGAGTGAATGAGTGAGCGTGAGAGCGAATGAGTGAGCTGGAGAGTGAATGAGTGAGAGTGTCTGAGTGTGAATGAATGAGTGAGAGTGAATGAGTGAGCGGGAGAGTGAATGAGTGAGCGGGAGAGTGAATGAGTGAGCGGGAGAGTGAATGAGTGAGCGGAAGAGTGAATGAGTGAATTAGTGAGAGTGAATGAGTGAGCGGGAGAGTGAATGATTGAGCGGGAGAGTGAATGAGTGAGCGTGAGAGTGAATGAGTGAGCGTGAGAGTGAATGAGTGAGCGTGAGAGTGATTGAGTGAGCGTGAGAGTGAATGAGTGAGAGTGAATGAGTGAGCGTGAGAAGGAATGAGTGAGCGTGAGAGTGAATGAGTGAGCGTGAGAGTGAATCAGTGAGCGGGAGAGTGAATGATTGAGCGTGAGAGTGAATGAGTGCTCGTGTGAGTAAATGAGTGAGCGTGAGAGTGAATGAGTGAGCGGCAGAGTGAATGAGTGAGCGGGACAGTGAATGAGTGAGCGTGAGAGTGAATGAGTGAGCGTGAGAGTGAATGAGTGAGAGGGAATGAGTGAGCGGGAGAGTGAATGATTGAACGGGAGAGTGAATGAGTGAGCAGGAGAGTGAATGAGTGAGCGGGAGAGACAGAATGAGTGAGCGTGAGAGTGAATGAGTGAGCGTGAGAGTGAATGAGTGAGCGGGAGAGTGAATGAGTGAGAGTGTGTGTGTGTGAGTGAATGAGTGAGAGTGAATGAGAGAGAGAGAGAGAGAGAGAGAGAGAGAGTGTGTGTGGTGTGTGTGTGTGTGTGAGGGACGCGCTGGCATCACTACTTTTACGTCACATACTTTTATGTACACATTTTTCTCCATGTTTAGCCTTGTTTATGTTTACATCATTCATTTCACAATGTTTATTTTTCTTCCTATGTAAATGTATAATGCTCTTGATGAACGAAAGACGAGTGATTGGAAGGGCCGAATGTAAGACGGGCCTGCGCGCCCAATTTGTGACCCTAATAAAGTTGATTTGATTTGATTTGATTTGATTTGTCAGTGTACAGTGTGTCCAGTCAGTGTACAGTATGTCCAGTCAGTAAATAGTGTGTCCAGTCAGTGTATAATGAGTCAAGTCAGTGTATAATGTGTCCATTCAATGTATGGTGTGTCCAGTCAGTGTAAAGTATTTCCAATCAGTGTGTAGTGTGTCCAGTCAGTGTAAAGTGTTTCCAGTCAGTGTACAGTGTGTCCAGTCAGTGTATAGTGTGTCCAGTCAGTGTACAGTGTGTCCAGTCAGTGTATAGTGTGTCCAGTCAGTGTACAGTGTGTCCAGTCAGTGTATAGTGTGTCCAGTCAGTGTATAATGAGTCAAGTCAGTGTATAGTGTGTCCATTCAATGTATGGTGTGTCCAGTCAGTGTAAAGTGTTTCCAATCAGTGTGTAGTGTGTCCAGTCAGTGTACAGTGTGTCCAGTCAGTGTATAGTGTGTCCAGTCAGAGTATAATGTGTCAAGTCAGTTTATAGTGTGTCTAGTCAGTGTATAATTATTCCATTCAGTGTATAGTGTGTCCAGTCAGTGTAAGGTGTGTCCAGTCAGTATACAGTGTGTCCAGTCAGTTTATAGTGTGTCCAGTCAGTGTATAATGTGTCAAGTCAGTGTATAGTGTGTCCAGTCAGTGTATAGTGTTTCCAGTCAGTGTATAGTGTGTCCAGTCAGTGTAAAGTGTGTCCAGTCAGTGTACAGTGTGTCCAGTCAGTGTTAAGTGTGTCCAGTCAGTGTACTGTGTCCATTCAGTGACTAGTGTGTCTTGTCAGTGTACAGTGTGTCCAGTCAGTGTACAGTATGTCCAGTCAGTGTATAGTGTGTCCAGTCAGTGTATAATGGGTCAAGTCAGTGTATAGTGTGTCCATTCAATGTATGGTGTGTCCAGTCAGTGTAAAGTATTTCCAATCAGTGTGTAGTGTGTCCAGTCAGTGTACAGTGTGTCCAGTCAGTGTATAGTGTGTCCAGTCAGAGTATAATGTGTCAAGTCAGTGTATAGTGTGTCTAGTCAGTGTATAATTATTCCATTCAGTGTATAGTGTGTCCAGTCAGTGTAAGGTGTGTCCAGTCAGTATACAGTGTGTCCAGTCAGTTTATAGTGTGTCCAGTCAGTGTACAGTGTGTCCAGTCAGTGTATAATGTGTCCAGTCAGTGCACAGAGTTTCCAGTCAGTGTATAGTGTGTCCAGTCAGTGTATAATGTGTCAAGTCAGTGTATAGTGTGTCCAGTCAGTGTATAGTGTTTCCAGTCAGTGTATAGTGTGTCCAGTCAGTGTAAAGTGTGTCCAGTCAGTGTACAGTGTGTCCAGTCAGTGAACAGTGTGTCCAGTCAGTTTATAGTGTGTCCAGTCAGTGCACAGTGTGTCCAGTCAGTGTACAGAGTTTCCAGTCAGTGTATAGTGTGTCCAGTCAGTGTATAATGTGTCAAGTCAATGTATAGTGTGTCCAGTCAGTGTGTAGTGTTTCCAGTCAGTGTCCAGTGTGTCCAGTCAGTGTATAGTCTGTCCAGTCAGTGTACAGTGTGTCCAGTCAGTGTAATGTGTGTCATGTCAGTGTACAGAGTGTCCAGTCAGTGTATAGTGTGTCCAGTCAGTGTATCTTGTGTCCAGTCAGTGTAAAGTGTGTCCAGTCAGTGTATAGTGTGTTCAGTCAGTGTAAAGTTTGTCTAGTCAGTGTATAGTGTGTCCAGTCAGTGTACAGTGTGTCCAGTCAGTGTATAGTGTGTCCAGTCAGTGTATAATGAGTCAAGTCAGTGTATTGTGTGTCCATTCAATGTATGGTGTGTCCAGTCAGTGTAAAGTGTTTCCAATCAATGTGTAGTGTGTCCAGTCAGTGTAAAGTGTTTCCAGTCAGTGTACAGTGTGTCCAGTCAGTGTATAGTGTGTCCACTCAGTGTACAGTGTGTCCAGTCAGTGTACAGTGTGTCCAGTCAGTGTATAGTGTGTCTAGTCAGTGTATAATGTGTCCAGTCAGTGTAAAGTGTCTCCAGTCAGTGTGTAGTGTGTCCAGTCAGTGTAAAGTGTGTCTAGTCAGTGTACTGTGTGTCCAGTCAGTGTACAGTTTGTCCAGTCAGTGTATAGTGTGTCCAGTCAGTGTATAATTTGTCAAGTCAGTGTATAGTGTATCTAGTCAGTGTATAGTGATTCCAGTCAGTTTATAATGTGTCCAGTCAGTGTACAGTGTGTCCAGTCAGTGTATAGTGTTTCCAGTCAGTGTACAGTGTGTCCAGTCAGTGTATAGTGTGTCCAGTCAGTGTACAGAGTTTCCAGTCAGTGTATAGTGTGTCCAGTCAGTGTATAATGTGTCAAGTCAGTGTATAGTGTGTCCAGTCAGTGTATAGTGTTTCCAGTCTGTGTATAATGTGTCCAGTTAGTGTAATGTGTGTCCAGTCAGTGTACAGTGTGTTCAGTCAGTGTACAGTGTGTCCAGTCAGTTTATAGTGTGTCCAGTCAGTGTACAGTGTGTCCAGTCAGTGTACAGTGTGACCAGTCAGTGTACAGAGTTTCCAGTCAGTGTATAGTGTGTCCAGTCAGTGTATAATGTGTCAAGTCAGTGTATAGTGTGTCCAGTCAGTGTGTAGTGTTTCCAGTCAGTGTATAGTGTGTCCAGTCAGTGTAAAGTGTGTCCAGTCAGTGTAAAGTGTGTCCAGTCAGTGTTTAGTGTTTCCAATCAGTGTATAGTGTGTCCAGTCAGTGTACAGAATTTCCAGTCAGTGTATAGTGTGTCCAGTCAGTGTATCGTGTGTCCAGTCTGTGTATAGTGTGTCCAATCAGTTTACAGTGTGTCCAGTCAGTGTATAGTGTGTCCAGTCAGTGTACAGTGTGTCCAGTACGTGTATAGTGTGTCCAGTCAGTTTACAGAGTGTCCAGTCAGTGTATAGTGTGTCCGGTCAGTGTATCTTGTTTCCAGTCAGTGTATCTTGTGTCCAGTCAGTGTATAGTGTGTCCAGTCAGTGTACAGTGTGTCCAGTCAGTGTATAGTGTGTTCATTCAGTGTAAAGTTTTTCTAATCAGTGTATAGTGTGTGCATTCAGTGTACAGTGTGTCCAGTCAGTGTATAGTGTGTCCAGACAGTGTATAGTGTGTCCAGTCAGTGTACAGTGTGTCCAGTCAGTGTATAGTGTGTCCAGTCAGTGTACAGTGTGTCCAGTCAGTGTATAGTGTGTCCAGTCAGTGTACAGAGTGTCCAATCGGTGTATAGTGTGTCCGGTCAGTGTATCTTGTGTCCAGTCAGTGTATCTTGTGTCCAGTCAGTGTATAGTGTGTCCAGTCAGTGTACAGTGTGTCCAATCAGTGTATAGTCTGTCCAGTCAGTGTACAGTGTGTCCATTCAGTGTAATGTGTGTCATGTCAGTGTACAGAGTGTCCAGTCAGTGTATAGTGTGTCCAGTCAGTGTATCTTGTGTCCAGTCAGTGTATAGTGTGTCCAGTCCGTGTATAGTGTGTTCATTCAGTGTAAAGTTTGTCTAATCAGTGTATAGTGTGTGCATTCAGTGTACAGTGTGTCCAGTCAGTGTATAGTGTGTCCAGTCAGTGTATATTGTGTCCAGTAAGTGTACAGTGTGTCCAGTCAGTGTATAGTGTGTCCAGTCAGTGTACAGTGTGTCCAGTCAGTGTATAGTGTGTCCAGTCAGTGTACAGAGTGTCCAGTCGGTGTTTAGTGTGTCCGGTCAGTGTATCTTGTGTCCAGTCAGTGTATCTTGTGTCCAGTCAGTGTATAGTGTGTCCATTCAGTGTACAGTGTGTCCAGTCAGTTTATATTCTGTCCAGTCAGTGTACAGTGTGTCCAGTCAGTGTAATGTGTGTCATGTCAGTGTACAGAGTGTCCAGTCAGTGTATAGTGTGTCCAGTCTGTGTATCTTGTGTCCAGTCAGTGTATAGTGTGTCCAGTCAGTGTATAGTGTGTTCAGTCAGTGTAAAGCTTGTCTAGTCAGTGTATAGTGTGTCCAGTCAGTGTACAGTGTGTCCAGTCAGTGTATAGTGTGTCCAGTCAGTGTATAGTGTGTCCAGTCAGTGTATAATGTGTCAAGACAGTGTATAGTGTGTCCAGTCAATGTATAGTGTTTCCAGTCAGTGTATAGTGTGTCCAGTCAGTGTAAAGTGTGTCCAGTCAGTGTACAGTGTGTCCAGTCAGTGTAAAGTGTGTCGAGTCAGTGTACAGTGTGTCCAGTCAGTGTATAGTGTGTCTTGTCAGTGTACAGTGTGTCCAGTCAGTGTACAGTATGTCCAGTCAGTGTATAGTGTCTCCAGTCAGTGTATAATGAGTCAAGTCAGTGTATAGTGTGTCCATTCAATGTATGGTGTGTCCAGTCAGTGTACAGTGTTTCCAATCAGTGTGTAGTGTGTCCAGTCAGTGTACAGTGTGTCCAGTAAGTGTATAGTGTGTCCAGTCAGTGTATAATGTGTCAAGTCAGTGTATAGTGTGTCTAGTCAGTGTATAGTTATTCCATTCAGTGTATAGTGTGTTCAGTCAGTGTAAAGTGTGTCCAGTCAGTATACAGTGTGTCCAGTCAGTTTATAGTGTGTCCAGTCAGTGTACAGTGTGTCCAGTCAGTTTATTATGTGTCCAGTTAGTGCACAGAGTTTCCAGTCAGTGTATAGTGTGTCCAGTCAGTGTATAATGTGTCAAGTCAGTGTATAGTGTGTCCAGTCAGTGTATAGTGTTTCCAGTCAGTGTATAATGTGTCCAGTCAGTGTAAAGTGTGTCCAGTCAGTGTACAGTGTGTCCAGTCAGTGTACAGTGTGTCCAGTCAGTTTATAGTGTGTCCAGTCAGTGTACAGTGTGTCCAGTCAGTGTACAGAGTTTTCAGTCAGTGTATAGTGTGTCCAGTCAGTGTATAATGTGTCAAGTCAATGTATAGTGTGTCCAGTCAGTGTGTAGTGTTTCTAGTCAGTGTATAGTGTGTCCAGTCAGTGTAAAGTGTGTCCAGTCAGTGTATAGTGTGTCCAATCAGTGTATAGTGTGTCCAGTCAGTGTACAGAATTTCCAGTCAGTGTATAGTTTGTCCAGTCAGTGTATCTTGTGTCCAGTCAGTGTATAGTGTGTCCAGTCAGTGTACAGTGTGTCCAGTCAGTGTATAGTGTGTCCAGTCAGTGTACGGTGTGTCCAGTCAGTGTATAGTGTGTCCAGTCAGTGTACAGAGTGTCCAGTCAGTGAATAGTGTGTCCAGTAAGTGTACAGTGTGTCCAGTCAGTGTATAGTCTGTCCAGTCAGTGTACAGTGTGTCCAGTCAGTGTAATGTTTGTCATGTCAGTGTACAGAGTGTCCAGTCAGTGTATAGTGTGTCCAGTCAGTGTATCTTGTGTCCAGTCAGTGTATAGTGTGTCCAGTCAGTGTATACTGTGTTCAGTCAGTGTAAAGTTTGTCTAGTCAGTGTATAGTGTGTCCAGTCAGTGTACAGTGTGTCCAGTCAGTGTATAGTGTGTCCAGTCAGTGTATAGTGTGTCCAGTCAGTGTATAATGTGTCAAGTCAGTATATAGTGTGTCCAGTCAGTGTATAGTGTTTCCAGTCAGTGTACAGTGTGTCCAGTCAGTGTAAAGTGTGTCCAGTCAGTGTACTGTGTCCATTCAGTGACTAGTGTGTCTTGTCGTGAATGAGTGAGCGTGAGAGTGAATGTTTGAGCGTAAGGGTGAATGAGTGAGCGGGAGAGTGAATGAGTGAGCGTGAGAGCGAATGAGTGAGCTGGAGAGTGAATGAGTGAGAGTGTCTGAGTGTGAATGAATGAGTGAGAGTGAATGAGTGAGCGGGAGAGTGAATGAGTGAGCGGGAGAGTGAATGAGTGAGCGGGAGAGTGAATGAGTGAGCGGAAGAGTGAATGAGTGAATTAGTGAGAGTGAATGAGTGAGCGGGAGAGTGAATGATTGAGCGGGAGAGTGAATGAGTGAGCGTGAGAGTGAATGAGTGAGCGTGAGAGTGAATGAGTGAGCGTGAGAGTGATTGAGTGAGCGTGAGAGTGAATGAGTGAGAGTGAATGAGTGAGCGTGAGAAGGAATGAGTGAGCGTGAGAGTGAATGAGTGAGCGTGAGAGTGAATCAGTGAGCGGGAGAGTGAATGATTGAGCGTGAGAGTGAATGAGTGCTCGTGTGAGTAAATGAGTGAGCGTGAGAGTGAATGAGTGAGCGGCAGAGTGAATGAGTGAGCGGGACAGTGAATGAGTGAGCGTGAGAGTGAATGAGTGAGCGTGAGAGTGAATGAGTGAGAGGGAATGAGTGAGCGGGAGAGTGAATGATTGAACGGGAGAGTGAATGAGTGAGCAGGAGAGTGAATGAGTGAGCGGGAGAGACAGAATGAGTGAGCGTGAGAGTGAATGAGTGAGCGTGAGAGTGAATGAGTGAGCGGGAGAGTGAATGAGTGAGAGTGTGTGTGTGTGAGTGAATGAGTGAGAGTGAATGAGAGAGAGAGAGAGAGAGAGAGAGAGAGAGAGAGAGAGAGTGTGTGGTGTGTGTGTGTGTGTGAGGGACGCGCTGGCATCACTACTTTTACGTCACATACTTTTATGTACACATTTTTCTCCATGTTTTGCCTTGTTTATGTTTACATCATTCATTTCACAATGTTTATTTTTCTTCCTATGTAAATGTATAATGCTCTTGATGAACGAAAGACGAGTGATTGGAAGGGCCGAATGTAAGACGGGCCTGCGCGCCCAATTTGTGACCCTAATAAAGTTGATTTGATTTGATTTGATTTGATTTGTCAGTGTACAGTGTGTCCAGTCAGTGTACAGTATGTCCAGTCAGTAAATAGTGTGTCCAGTCAGTGTATAATGAGTCAAGTCAGTGTATAATGTGTCCATTCAATGTATGGTGTGTCCAGTCAGTGTAAAGTATTTCCAATCAGTGTGTAGTGTGTCCAGTCAGTGTAAAGTGTTTCCAGTCAGTGTACAGTGTGTCCAGTCAGTGTATAGTGTGTCCAGTCAGTGTACAGTGTGTCCAGTCAGTGTATAGTGTGTCCAGTCAGTGTACAGTGTGTCCAGTCAGTGTATAGTGTGTCCAGTCAGTGTATAATGAGTCAAGTCAGTGTATAGTGTGTCCATTCAATGTATGGTGTGTCCAGTCAGTGTAAAGTGTTTCCAATCAGTGTGTAGTGTGTCCAGTCAGTGTACAGTGTGTCCAGTCAGTGTATAGTGTGTCCAGTCAGAGTATAATGTGTCAAGTCAGTTTATAGTGTGTCTAGTCAGTGTATAATTATTCCATTCAGTGTATAGTGTGTCCAGTCAGTGTAAGGTGTGTCCAGTCAGTATACAGTGTGTCCAGTCAGTTTATAGTGTGTCCAGTCAGTGTATAATGTGTCAAGTCAGTGTATAGTGTGTCCAGTCAGTGTATAGTGTTTCCAGTCAGTGTATAGTGTGTCCAGTCAGTGTAAAGTGTGTCCAGTCAGTGTACAGTGTGTCCAGTCAGTGTTAAGTGTGTCCAGTCAGTGTACTGTGTCCATTCAGTGACTAGTGTGTCTTGTCAGTGTACAGTGTGTCCAGTCAGTGTACAGTATGTCCAGTCAGTGTATAGTGTGTCCAGTCAGTGTATAATGGGTCAAGTCAGTGTATAGTGTGTCCATTCAATGTATGGTGTGTCCAGTCAGTGTAAAGTATTTCCAATCAGTGTGTAGTGTGTCCAGTCAGTGTACAGTGTGTCCAGTCAGTGTATAGTGTGTCCAGTCAGAGTATAATGTGTCAAGTCAGTGTATAGTGTGTCTAGTCAGTGTATAATTATTCCATTCAGTGTATAGTGTGTCCAGTCAGTGTAAGGTGTGTCCAGTCAGTATACAGTGTGTCCAGTCAGTTTATAGTGTGTCCAGTCAGTGTACAGTGTGTCCAGTCAGTGTATAATGTGTCCAGTCAGTGCACAGAGTTTCCAGTCAGTGTATAGTGTGTCCAGTCAGTGTATAATGTGTCAAGTCAGTGTATAGTGTGTCCAGTCAGTGTATAGTGTTTCCAGTCAGTGTATAGTGTGTCCAGTCAGTGTAAAGTGTGTCCAGTCAGTGTACAGTGTGTCCAGTCAGTGAACAGTGTGTCCAGTCAGTTTATAGTGTGTCCAGTCAGTGCACAGTGTGTCCAGTCAGTGTACAGAGTTTCCAGTCAGTGTATAGTGTGTCCAGTCAGTGTATAATGTGTCAAGTCAATGTATAGTGTGTCCAGTCAGTGTGTAGTGTTTCCAGTCAGTGTCCAGTGTGTCCAGTCAGTGTATAGTCTGTCCAGTCAGTGTACAGTGTGTCCAGTCAGTGTAATGTGTGTCATGTCAGTGTACAGAGTGTCCAGTCAGTGTATAGTGTGTCCAGTCAGTGTATCTTGTGTCCAGTCAGTGTAAAGTGTGTCCAGTCAGTGTATAGTGTGTTCAGTCAGTGTAAAGTTTGTCTAGTCAGTGTATAGTGTGTCCAGTCAGTGTACAGTGTGTCCAGTCAGTGTATAGTGTGTCCAGTCAGTGTATAATGAGTCAAGTCAGTGTATTGTGTGTCCATTCAATGTATGGTGTGTCCAGTCAGTGTAAAGTGTTTCCAATCAATGTGTAGTGTGTCCAGTCAGTGTAAAGTGTTTCCAGTCAGTGTACAGTGTGTCCAGTCAGTGTATAGTGTGTCCACTCAGTGTACAGTGTGTCCAGTCAGTGTACAGTGTGTCCAGTCAGTGTATAGTGTGTCTAGTCAGTGTATAATGTGTCCAGTCAGTGTAAAGTGTCTCCAGTCAGTGTGTAGTGTGTCCAGTCAGTGTAAAGTGTGTCTAGTCAGTGTACTGTGTGTCCAGTCAGTGTACAGTTTGTCCAGTCAGTGTATAGTGTGTCCAGTCAGTGTATAATTTGTCAAGTCAGTGTATAGTGTATCTAGTCAGTGTATAGTGATTCCAGTCAGTTTATAATGTGTCCAGTCAGTGTACAGTGTGTCCAGTCAGTGTATAGTGTTTCCAGTCAGTGTACAGTGTGTCCAGTCAGTGTATAGTGTGTCCAGTCAGTGTACAGAGTTTCCAGTCAGTGTATAGTGTGTCCAGTCAGTGTATAATGTGTCAAGTCAGTGTATAGTGTGTCCAGTCAGTGTATAGTGTTTCCAGTCTGTGTATAATGTGTCCAGTTAGTGTAATGTGTGTCCAGTCAGTGTACAGTGTGTTCAGTCAGTGTACAGTGTGTCCAGTCAGTTTATAGTGTGTCCAGTCAGTGTACAGTGTGTCCAGTCAGTGTACAGTGTGACCAGTCAGTGTACAGAGTTTCCAGTCAGTGTATAGTGTGTCCAGTCAGTGTATAATGTGTCAAGTCAGTGTATAGTGTGTCCAGTCAGTGTGTAGTGTTTCCAGTCAGTGTATAGTGTGTCCAGTCAGTGTAAAGTGTGTCCAGTCAGTGTAAAGTGTGTCCAGTCAGTGTTTAGTGTTTCCAATCAGTGTATAGTGTGTCCAGTCAGTGTACAGAATTTCCAGTCAGTGTATAGTGTGTCCAGTCAGTGTATCGTGTGTCCAGTCTGTGTATAGTGTGTCCAATCAGTTTACAGTGTGTCCAGTCAGTGTATAGTGTGTCCAGTCAGTGTACAGTGTGTCCAGTACGTGTATAGTGTGTCCAGTCAGTGTACAGAGTGTCCAGTCAGTGTATAGTGTGTCCGGTCAGTGTATCTTGTTTCCAGTCAGTGTATCTTGTGTCCAGTCAGTGTATAGTGTGTCCAGTCAGTGTACAGTGTGTCCAGTCAGTGTATAGTGTGTTCATTCAGTGTAAAGTTTTTCTAATCAGTGTATAGTGTGTGCATTCAGTGTACAGTGTGTCCAGTCAGTGTATAGTGTGTCCAGACAGTGTATAGTGTGTCCAGTCAGTGTACAGTGTGTCCAGTCAGTGTATAGTGTGTCCAGTCAGTGTACAGTGTGTCCAGTCAGTGTATAGTGTGTCCAGTCAGTGTACAGAGTGTCCAATCGGTGTATAGTGTGTCCGGTCAGTGTATCTTGTGTCCAGTCAGTGTATCTTGTGTCCAGTCAGTGTATAGTGTGTCCAGTCAGTGTACAGTGTGTCCAATCAGTGTATAGTCTGTCCAGTCAGTGTACAGTGTGTCCATTCAGTGTAATGTGTGTCATGTCAGTGTACAGAGTGTCCAGTCAGTGCATAGTGTGTCCAGTCAGTGTATCTTGTGTCCAGTCAGTGTATAGAGTGTCCAGTCAGTGTATAGTGTGTTCAGTCAGTGTAAAGTTTGTCTAGTCAGTGTATAGTGTGTCCAGACAGTGTACAGTGTGTCCATTCAGTGTATAGTGTGTCCAGTCAGTGTATAGTGTGTCCAGTCAGTGTATAATGTGTCCAGTCAGTGTATAATGTGTCCAGTCAGTGCACAGAGTTTCCAGTCAGTGTATAGTGTGTCCAGTCAGTGTATAATGTGTCAAGTCAGTGTATAGTGTGTCCAGTCAGTGTATAGTGTTTCCAGTCAGTGTATAGTGTGTCCAGTCAGTGTAAAGTGTGTCCAGTCAGTGTACAGTGTGTCCATTCAGTGAACAGTGTGTCCAGTCAGTTTATAGTGTGTCCAGTCAGTGCACAGTGTGTCCAGTCAGTGTACAGTGTTTCCAGTCAGTGTATAGTGTGTCCAGTCAGTGTATAATGTGTCAAGTCAATGTATAGTGTGTCCAGTCAGTGTGTAGTGTTTCCAGTCAGTGTATAGTGTGTCCAGTCAGTGTAAAGTGTGTCCAGTCAGTGTATCTTGTGTCCAGTCAGTGTATAGTGTGTCCAGTCAGTGTACAGTGTGTCCAGTCAGTGTATAGTGTGTCCAGTCAGTGTACAGTGTGTCCAGTCAGTGTATAGTGTGTCCAGTCAGTGTACAGAGTGTCCAGTCGGTGTATAGTGTGTCCGGTCAGTGTATCTTGTGTCCAGTCAGTGTATCTTGTGTCCAGTCAGTGTATAGTGTGTCCAGTCAGTGTACAGTGTGTCCAGTCAGTGTATAGTCTGTCCAGTCAGTGTACAGTGTGTCCAGTCAGTGTAATGTGTGTCATGTCAGTGTACAGAGTGTCCAGTCAGTGTATAGTGTGTCCAGTCAGTGTATCTTGTGTCCAGTCAGTGTAAAGTGTGTCCAGTCAGTGTATAGTGTGTTCAGTCAGTGTAAAGTTTGTCTAGTCAGTGTATAGTGTGTCCAGTCAGTGTACAGTGTGTCCAGTCAGTGTATAGTGTGTCCAGTCAGTGTATAATGAGTCAAGTCAGTGTATTGTGTGTCCATTCAATGTATGGTGTGTCCAGTCAGTGTAAAGTGTTTCCAATCAGTGTGTAGTGTGTCCAGTCAGTGTAAAGTGTTTCCAGTCAGTGTACAGTGTGTCCAGTCAGTGTATAGTGTGTCCACTCAGTGTACAGTGTGTCCAGTCAGTGTACAGTGTGTCCAGTCAGTGTATAGTGTGTCTAGTCAGTGTATAATGTGTCCAGTCAGTGTAAAGTGTCTCCAGTCAGTGTGTAGTGTGTCCAGTCAGTGTAAAGTGTGTCTAGTCAGTGTACAGTGTGTCCAGTCAGTGTACAGTTTGTCCAGTCAGTGTATAGTGTGTCCAGTCAGTGTATAATTTGTCAAGTCAGTGTATAGTGTATCTAGTCAGTGTATAGTGATTCCAGTCAGTTTATAATGTGTCCAGTCAGTGAAAAGTGTGACCAGTCAGTGTACAGTTAGTCCAGTCAGTGTATAGTGTGTCCAGTCAGTGTACAGTGTGTCCAGTCAGTGTATAGTGTGTCCAGTCAGTGTACAGAGTTTCCAGTCAGTGTATAGTGTGTCCAGTCAGTGTATAATGTGTCAAGTCAGTGTATAGTGTGTCCAGTCAGTGTGTAGTGTTTCCAGTCAGTGTATAGTGTGTCCAGTTAGTGTAATGTGTGTCCAGTCAGTGAAAAGTGTGTCCAGTCAGTGTACAGTGTGTCCAGTCAGTGTATAGTGTGTCCAGTCAGTGTACAGTGTGTCCAGTCAGTGTATAGTGTGTCCAGTCAGTGTACAGAGTTTCTAGTCAGTGTATAGTGTTTCCAGTCAGTGTATAATGTGTCAAGTCAGTGTATAGTGTGTCCAGTCAGTGTATAGTGTTTCCAGTCAGTGTATAATGTGTCCAGTTAGTGTAATGTGTGTCCAGTCAGTGTACAGTGTGTTCAGTCAGTGTACAGTGTGTCCAGTCAGTTTATAGTGTGTCCAGTCAGTGTACAGTGTGTCCAGTCAGTGTACAGTGTGACCAGTCAGTGTACAGAGTTTCCAGTCAGTGTATAGTGTGTCCAGTCAGTGTATAATGTGTCAAGTCAGTGTATAGTGTGTCCAGTCAGTGTGTAGTGTTTCCAGTCAGTGTATAGTGTGTCCAGTCAGTGTAAAGTGTGTCCAGTCAGTGTAAAGTGTGTCCAGTCAGTGTTTAGTGTTTCCAATCAGTGTATAGTGTGTCCAGTCAGTGTACAGAATTTCCAGTCAGTGTATAGTGTGTCCAGTCAGTGTATCGTGTGTCCAGTCAGTGTATAGTGTGTCCAATCAGTTTACAGTGTGTCCAGTCAGTGTATAGTGTGTCCAGTCAGTGTACAGTGTGTCCAGTACGTGTATAGTGTGTCCAGTCAGTTTACAGAGTGTCCAGTCAGTGTATAGTGTGTCCGGTCAGTGTATCTTGTTTCCAGTCAGTGTATCTTGTGTCCAGTCAGTGTATAGTGTGTCCAGTCAGTGTACAGTGTGTCCAGTCAGTGTATAGTGTGTCCAGTCGGTGTACAGTGTGTCCAGTCAGTGTATAGTGTGTCCAGTCGGTGTACAGTGTGTCCAATCAGTGTATAGTGTGTTCATTCAGTGTAAAGTTTTTCTAATTAGTGTATAGTGTGTGCATTCAGTGTACAGTGTGTCCAGTCAGTGTATAGTGTGTCCAGTCAGTGTATAGTGTGTCCAGTCAGTGTACAGTGTGTCCAGTCAGTGTATAGTGTGTCCAGTCAGTGTACAGTGTGTCCAGTCAGTGTATAGTGTGTCCAGTCAGTGTACAGAGTGTCCAGTCGGTGTATAGTGTGTCCGGTCAGTGTATCTTGTGTCCAGTCAGTGTATCTTGTGTCCAGTCAGTGTATAGTGTGTCCAGTCAGTGTACAGTGTGTCCAGTCAGTGTATAGTCTGTCCAGTCAGTGTACAGTGTGTCCATTCAGTGTAATGTGTGTCATGTCAGTGTACAGAGTGTCCAGTCAGTGCATAGTGTGTCCAGTCAGTGTATCTTGTGTCCAGTCAGTGTATAGAGTGTCCAGTCAGTGTATAGTGTGTTCAGTAAGTGTAAAGTTTGTCTATTCAGTGTATAGTGTGTCCAGACAGTGTAAAGTGTGTCCATTCAGTGTATAGTGTGTCCAGTCAGTGTATAGTGTGTCCAGTCAGTGTATAATGTGTCAAGTCAGTTTATAGTGTGTCCAGTCAATGTATAGTGTTTCCAGTCAGTGTATAGTGTGTCCAGTCAGTGTAAAGCGTGTCCAGTCAGTGTACAGTGTGTCCAGTCAGTGTATAGTGTTTCCAGTCAGTGTATAATGTGTCCAGTTAGTGTAATGTGTGTCCAGTCAGTGTACAGTGTGTTCAGTCAGTGTACAGTGTGTCCAGTCAGTTTATAGTGTGTCCAGTCAGTGTACAGTGTGTCCAGTCAGTGTACAGTGTGACCAGTCAGTGTACAGAGTTTCCAGTCAGTGTATAGTGTGTCCAGTCAGTGTATAATGTGTCAAGTCAGTGTATAGTGTGTCCAGTCAGTGTGTAGTGTTTCCAGTCAGTGTATAGTGTGTCCAGTCAGTGTAAAGTGTGTCCAGTCAGTGTAAAGTGTGTCCAGTCAGTGTTTAGTGTTTCCAATCAGTGTATAGTGTGTCCAGTCAGTGTACAGAATTTCCAGTCAGTGTATAGTGTGTCCAGTCAGTGTATCGTGTGTCCAGTCAGTGTATAGTGTGTCCAATCAGTTTACAGTGTGTCCAGTCAGTGTATAGTGTGTCCAGTCAGTGTACAGTGTGTCCAGTACGTGTATAGTGTGTCCAGTCAGTTTACAGAGTGTCCAGTCAGTGTATAGTGTGTCCGGTCAGTGTATCTTGTTTCCAGTCAGTGTATCTTGTGTCCAGTCAGTGTATAGTGTGTCCAGTCAGTGTACAGTGTGTCCAGTCAGTGTATAGTGTGTCCAGTCGGTGTACAGTGTGTCCAGTCAGTGTATAGTGTGTCCAGTCGGTGTACAGTGTGTCCAATCAGTGTATAGTGTGTTCATTCAGTGTAAAGTTTTTCTAATTAGTGTATAGTGTGTGCATTCAGTGTACAGTGTGTCCAGTCAGTGTATAGTGTGTCCAGTCAGTGTATAGTGTGTCCAGTCAGTGTACAGTGTGTCCAGTCAGTGTATAGTGTGTCCAGTCAGTGTACAGTGTGTCCAGTCAGTGTATAGTGTGTCCAGTCAGTGTACAGAGTGTCCAGTCGGTGTATAGTGTGTCCGGTCAGTGTATCTTGTGTCCAGTCAGTGTATCTTGTGTCCAGTCAGTGTATAGTGTGTCCAGTCAGTGTACAGTGTGTCCAGTCAGTGTATAGTCTGTCCAGTCAGTGTACAGTGTGTCCATTCAGTGTAATGTGTGTCATGTCAGTGTACAGAGTGTCCAGTCAGTGCATAGTGTGTCCAGTCAGTGTATCTTGTGTCCAGTCAGTGTATAGAGTGTCCAGTCAGTGTATAGTGTGTTCAGTAAGTGTAAAGTTTGTCTATTCAGTGTATAGTGTGTCCAGACAGTGTAAAGTGTGTCCATTCAGTGTATAGTGTGTCCAGTCAGTGTATAGTGTGTCCAGTCAGTGTATAATGTGTCAAGTCAGTTTATAGTGTGTCCAGTCAATGTATAGTGTTTCCAGTCAGTGTATAGTGTGTCCAGTCAGTGTAAAGCGTGTCCAGTCAGTGTACAGTGTGTCCAGTCAGTGTAAAGTGTGTCCAGTCAGTGTACAGTGTGTCCAGTCAGTGTATAGTGTGTCCACTCAGTGTACAGTGTGTCCAGTCAGTGTACAGTGTGTCCAGTCAGTGTAAAGTGTGTCCACTCAGTGTATAGTGTGTCTAGTCAGTGTATAATGTGTCCAGTCAGTGTAAAGTGTCTCCAGTCAGTGTGTAGTGTGTCCAGTCAGTGTATAGTGTGTCCAGTCAGTGAATAATTTGTCAAGTAAGTGTATAGTGTGTCCAGTCAGTATATAGTGTTTCTAGTCAGTGTATAGTGTGTCCAGTTAGTGTATAGTGTGTCCAGTTAGTGTAATGTGTGTCCAGTCAGTGTACAGTGTGTTCAGTCAGTGTACAGTGTGTCCAGTCAGTGTATAGTGCGTCCAGTCAGTGTACAATGTGTCCAGTCTGTGTATAGTGTATCTAGTCAGTGCATAGTGATTCCAGTCAGTTTATAATGTGTCCAGTCAGTGAAAAGTGTGTCCAGTCAGTGTACAGTGTGTCCAGTCAGTGTATAGTGCGTCCAGTCAGTGTACAATGTGTCCAGTCAGTGTATAGTGTGTCCAGTCAGTGTACAGAGTTTCCAGTCAGTGTATAGTGTGTCAAGTCAGTGTATAATGTGTCAAGTAAGTGTATAGTGTGTCCAGTCAGTATATAGTGTTTCCAGTCAGTGTATAGTGTGTCCAGTTAGTGTAATGTGTGTCCAGTCAGTGTACAGTGTGTTCAGTCAGTGTACAGTGTGTCCAGTCAGTTTATAGTGTGTCCAGTCAGTGTACAGTGTGTCCAGTCAGTGTACAGTGTGACCAGTCAGTGTACAGAGTTTCCAGTCAGTGTATAGTGTGTCCAGTCAGTGTATAATGTGTCAAGTCAGTGTATAGTGTGTCCAGTCAGTGTGTAGTGTTTCCAGTCAGTGTATAGTGTGTCCAGTCAGTGTAAAGTGTGTCCAGTCAGTGTAAAGTGTGTCCAGTCAGTGTTTAGTGTTTCCAATCAGTGTATAGTGTGTCCAGTCAGTGTACAGAATTTCCAGTCAGTGTATAGTGTGTCCAGTCAGTGTATCGTGTGTCCAGTCAGTGTATAGTGTGTCCAATCAGTTTACAGTGTGTCCAGTCAGTGTATAGTGTGTCCAGTCAGTGTACAGTGTGTCCAGTACGTGTACAGTGTGTCCAGTCAGTTTACAGAGTGTCCAGTCAGTGTATAGTGTGTCCGGTCAGTGTATCTTGTTTCCAGTCAGTGTATCTTGTGTCCAGTCAGTGTATAGTGTGTCCAGTCAGTGTACAGTGTGTCCAGTCAGTGTATAGTGTGTCCAGTCGGTGTACAGTGTGTCCAGTCAGTGTATAGTGTGTTCATTCAGTGTAAAGTTTTTCTAATTAGTGTATAGTGTGTGCATTCAGTGTACAGTGTGTCCAGTCAGTGTATAGTGTGTCCAGTCAGTGTATAGTGTGTCCAGTCAGTGTACAGTGTGTCCAGTCAGTGTATAGTGTGTCCAGTCAGTGTACAGTGTGTCCAGTCAGTGTATAGTGTGTCCAGTCAGTGTACAGAGTGTCCAGTCGGTGTATAGTGCGTCCGGTCAGTGTATCTTGTGTCCAGTCAGTGTATCTTGTGTCCAGTCAGTGTATAGTGTGTCCAGTCAGTGTACAGTGTGTCCAGTCAGTGTATAGTCTGTCCAGTCAGTGTACAGTGTGTCCATTCAGTGTAATGTGTGTCATGTCAGTGTACAGAGTGTCCAGTCAGTGCATAGTGTGTCCAGTCAGTGTATCTTGTGTCCAGTCAGTATATAGAGTGTCCAGTCAGTGTATAGTGTGTTCAGTCAGTGTAAAGTTTGTCTAGTCAGTGTATAGTGTGTCCAGACAGTGTACAGTGTGTCCATTCAGTGTATAGTGTGTCCAGTCAGTGTATAGTGTGTCCAGTCAGTGTATAAAGTGTCAAGTCAGTTTATAGTGTGTCCAGTCAATGTATAGTGTTTCCAGTCAGTGTATAGTGTGTCCAGTCAGTGTAAAGCGTGTCCAGTCAGTGTACAGTGTGTCCAGTCAGTGTAAAGTGTGTCCAGTCAGTGTACAGTGTGTCCAGTCAGTGTATAGTGTGTCCACTCAGTGTACAGTGTGTCCAGTCAGTGTACAGTGTGTCCAGTCAGTGTATAGTGTGTCTAGTCAGTGTATAATGTGTCCAGTCAGTGTAAAGTGTCTCCAGTCAGTGTGTAGTGTGTCCAGTCAGTGTATAGTGTGTCCAGTCAGTGAATAATTTGTCAAGTCAGTGTATAGTGTATCTAGTCAGTGTATAGTGATTCCAGTCAGTTTATAATGTGTCCAGTCAGTGAAAAGTGTGTCCAGTGAGTGTACAGTGTGTCCAGTCAGTGTATAGTGCGTCCAGTCAGTGTACAATGTGTCCAGTCAGTGTATAGTGTGTCCAGTCAGTGTACAGAGTTTCCAGTCAGTGTATAGTGTGTCCAGTCAGTGTATAATGTGTCAAGTAAGTGTATAGTGTGTCCAGTCAGTATATAGTGTTTCCAGTCAGTGTATAGTGTGTCCAGTTAGTGTAATGTGTGTCCAGTCAGTGTACAGTGTGTTCAGTCAGTGTTCAGTGTGTCCAGTCAGTTTATAGTGTGTCCAGTCAGTGTACAGTGTGTCCAGTCAGTGTACAGTGTGACCAGTCAGTGTACAGAGTTTCCAGTCAGTGTATAGTGTGTCCAGTCAGTGTATAATGTGTCAAGTCAGTGTATAGTGTGTCCAGTCAGTGTGTAGTGTTTCCAGTCAGTGTATAGTGTGTCCAGTCAGTGTAAAGTGTGTCCAGTCAGTGTAAAGTGTGTCCAGTCAGTGTTTAGTGTTTCCAATCAGTGTATAGTGTGTCCAGTCAGTGTACAGAATTTACAGTCAGTGTATAGTGTGTCCAGTCAGTGTATCTTGTGTCCAGTCAGTGTATAGTGTGTCCAATCAGTGTACAGTGTGTCCAGTCAGTGTATAGTGTGTCCAGTCAGTGTACAGTGTGTCCAGTACGTGTATAGTTTGTCCAGTCAGTGTACAGAGTGTCCAGTCAGTGTATAGTGTGTCCAGTCAGTGTACAGTAGTGTATATTGTGTCTTGTCAGTGTACAGTGTGTCCAGTCAGTGTACAGTATGTCCAGTCAGTGTATAGTGTGTCCAGTCAGTGTATAATGAGTCAAGTCAGTGTATAGTGTGTCCATTCAATGTATGGTGTGTCCAGTCAGTGTAAAGTGTTTCCAATCAGTGTGTAGTGTGTCCAGTCAGTGTAAAGTGTTTCCAGTCAGTGTACAGTGTTTCCAGTCAGTGTATAGTGTGTCCAGTCAGTGTATAATTTGTCAAGTCAGTGTATAGTGTATCTAGTAAGTGTATAGTGATTCCAGTCAGTGTATAATGTGTCCAGTCAGTGAAAAGTGTGTCCAGTCAGTGTACAGTGTGTCCAGTCAGTGTATAGTGTGTCCAGTCAGTGTACAGTGTGTCCAGTCAGTGTATAGTTTGTCCAGTCAGTGTACAGAGTTTCCAGTCAGTGTATAGTGTGTCCAGTCAGTGTATAATGTGTCAAGTCAGTGTATAGTGTTTCCAGTCAGTGTATAGTGTTTCCAGTCAGTGTATAGTGTGTCCAGTCAGTGTAATGTGTGTCCAGTCAGTGTACAGTGTGACCAGTCAGTGTACAGAGTTTCCAGTCAGTGTATAGTGTGTCCAGTCGGTGTATAATGTGTCAAGTCAGTGTATAGTGTGTCCAGTCAGTGTGTAGTGTGTCCAGTCAGTGTATAGTGTGTCCAGTCAGTGTATAATGAGTCAAGTCAGTGTATTGTGTGTCCATTCAATGTATGGTGTGTCCAGTCAGTGTAAAGTGTTTCCAATCAGTGTGTAGTGTGTCAAGTCAGTGTAAAGTGTTTCCAGTCAGTGTACATTGTGTCCAGTCAGTGTATAGTGTGTCCACTCAGTGTACAGTGTGTCCAGTCAGTGTACAGTGTGTCCAGTCAGTGTATAGTGTGTCTAGTCTGTGTATAATGTGTCCAGTCAGTGTAAAGTGTCTCCAGTCAGTGTGTAGTGTGTTCAGTCAGTGTAAAGTGTGTCTAGTCAGTGTACAGTGTGTCCAGTCAGTGTACAGTTTGTCCAGTCAGTGTATAGTGTGTCCAGTCAGTGTATAATTTGTCAAGTCAGTGTATAGTGTATCTAGTCAGTGTATAGTGATTCCAGTCAGTTTATAATGTGTCCAGTCAGTGAAAAGTGTGTCCAGTCAGTGTACAGTGTGTCCAGTCAGTGTATAGTGTGTCCAGTCAGTGTACAGTGTGTACAGTCAGTGTATAGTGTGTCCAGTCAGTGTACAGAGTTTCCAGTCAGTGTATAGTGTGTCCAGTCAGTGTATAATGTGTCAAGTCAGTGTATAGTGTGTCCAGTCAGTGTATAGTGTTTCCAGTCAATGTATAGTGTGTCCAGTTAGTGTAATGTGTGTCCAGTCAGTGTACAGTGTGTTCAGTCAGTGTACAGTGTGTCCAGTCAGTTTATAGTGTGTCCAGTCAGTGTACAGTGTGTCCAGTCAGTGTACAGTGTGACCAGTCAGTGTACAGAGTTTCCAGTCAGTGTATAGTGTGTCCAGTCAGTGTATAATGTGTCAAGTGAGTGTATAGTGTGTCCAGTCAGTGTGTAGTGTTTCCAGTCAGTGTATAGTGTGTCCAGTAAGTGTAAAGTGTGTCCAGTCAGTGTAAAGTGTGTCCAGTCAGTGTTTAGTGTTTCCAATCAGTGTATAGTGTGTCCAGTCAGTGTACAGAAGTTCCAGTCAGTGTATAGTGTGTCCAGTCAGTGTATAGTGTGTCCAGTCAATGTATAGTGTTTCCAGTCAGTGTATAGTGTGTCCAGTCAGTGTAAAGTGTGTCCAGACAGTGTACAGTGTGTCCAGTCAGTGTAAAGTGTGTCCAGTCAGTGTACAGTGTGTCCAGTCAGTGTATAGTGTGTCCACTCAGTGTACAGTGTGTCCAGTCAGTGTACAGTGTGTCCAGTCAGTGTATAGTGTGTCTAGTCAGTGTATAATGTGTCCAGTCAGTGTAAAGTGTCTCCAGTCAGTGTGTAGTGTGTCCAGTCAGTGTATAGTGTGTCCAGTCAGTGAATAATTTGTCAAGTCAGTGTATAGTGTATCTAGTCAGTGTATAGTGATTCCAGTCAGTTTATAATGTGTCCAGTCAGTGAAAAGTGTGTCCAGTCAGTGTACAGTGTGTCCAGTCAGTGTATAGTGTGTCCAGTCAGTGTACAGTGTGTCCAGTCAGTGTATAGTGTGTCCAGTCAGTGTACAGAGTTTCCAGTCAGTGTATAGTGTGTCCAGTCAGTGTATAATGTGTCAAGTCAGTGTATAGTGTGTCCAGTCAGTATATAGTGTTTCCAGTCAGTGTATAGTGTGTCCAGTTAGTGTAATGTGTGTCCAGTCAGTGTACAGTGTGTTCAGTCAGTGTACAGTGTGTCCAGTCAGTTTATAGTGTGTCCAGTCAGTGTACAGTGTGTCCAGTCAGTGTACAGTGTGACCAGTCAGTGTACAGAGTTTCCAGTCAGTGTATAGTGTGTCCAGTCAGTGTATAATGTGTCAAGTCAGTGTATAGTGTGTCCAGTCAGTGTGTAGTGTTTCCAGTCAGTGTATAGTGTGTCCAGTCAGTGTAAAGTGTGTCCAGTCAGTGTAAAGTGTGTCCAGTCAGTGTTTAGTGTTTCCAATCAGTGTATAGTGTGTCCAGTCAGTGTACAGAATTTCCAGTCAGTGTATAGTGTGTCCAGTCAGTGTATCTTGTGTCCAGTCAGTGTATAGTGTGTCCAATCAGTGTACAGTGTGTCCAGTCAGTGTATAGTGTGTCCAGTCAGTGTACAGTGTGTCCAGTACGTGTATAGTTTGTCCAGTCAGTGTACAGAGTGTCCAGTCAGTGTATAGTGTGTCCGGCCAGTGTATCTTGTTTCCAGTCAGTGTATCTTGTGTCCAGTCAGTGTATAGTGTGTCCAGTCAGTGTACAGTAGTGTATATTGTGTCTTGTCAGTGTACAGTGTGTCCAGTCAGTGTACAGTATGTCCAGTCAGTGTATAGTGTGTCCAGTCAGTGTATAATGAGTCAAGTCAGTGTATAGTGTGTCCATTCAATGTATGGTGTGTCCAGTCAGTGTAAAGTGTTTCCAATCAGTGTGTATTGTGTCCAGTCAGTGTAAAGTGTTTCCAGTCAGTGTACAGTGTTTCCAGTCAGTGTATAGTGTGTCCAGTCAGTGTATAATTTGTCAAGTCAGTGTATAGTGTATCTAGTCAGTGTATAGTGATTCCAGTCAGTGTATAATGTGTCCAGTCAGTGAAAAGTGTGTCCATTCAATGTATGGTGTGTCCAGTCAGTGTAAAGTGTTTCCAATCAGTGTGTAGTGTGTCCAGTCAGTGTAAAGTGTTTCCAGTCAGTGTACAGTGTTTCCAGTCAGTGTATAGTGTGTCCAGTCAGTGTATAATTTGTCAAGTCAGTGTATAGTGTATCTAGTCAGTGTATAGTGATTCCAGTCAGTGTATAATGTGTCCAGTCAGTGAAAAGTGTGTCCAGTCAGTGTACAGTGTGTCCAGTCAGTGTATAGTGTGTCCAGTCAGTGTACAGTGTGTCCAGTCAGTGTATAGTTTGTCCAGTCAGTGTACAGAGTTTCCAGTCAGTGTATAGTGTGTCCAGTCAGTGTATAATGTGTCAAGTCAGTGTATAGTGTTTCCAGTCAGTGTATAGTGTTTCCAGTCAGTGTATAGTGTGTCCAGTCAGTGTAATGTGTGTCCAGTCAGTGTACAGTGTGACCAGTCAGTGTACAGAGTTTCCAGTCAGTGTATAGTGTGTCCAGTCAGTGTATAATGTGTCAAGTCAGTGTATAGTGTGTCCAGTCAGTGTGTAGTGTGTCCAGTCAGTGTATAGTGTGTCCAGTCAGTGTATAATGAGTCAAGTCAGTGTATTGTGTGTCCATTCAATGTATGGTGTGTCCAGTCAGTGTAAAGTGTTTCCAATCAGTGTGTAGTGTGTCCAGTCAGTGTAAAGTGTTTCCAGTCAGTGTACAGTGTGTCCAGTCAGTGTATAGTGTGTCCACTCAGTGTACAGTGTGTCCAGTCAGTGTACAGTGTGTCCAGTCAGTGTATAGTGTGTCTAGTCAGTGTATAATGTGTCCAGTCAGTGTAAAGTGTCTCCAGTCAGTGTGTAGTGTGTCCAGTCAGTGTAAAGTGTGTCTAGGCAGTGTACAGTGTGTCCAGTCAGTGTACAGTTTGTCCAGTCAGTGTATAGTGTGTCCAGTCAGTGTATAATTTGTCAAGTCAGTGTATAGTGTATCTAGTCAGTGTATAGTGATTCCAGTCAGTTTATAATGTGTCCAGTCAGTGAAAAGTGTGTCCAGTCAGTGTACAGTGTGTCCAGTCAGTGTATAGTGTGTCCAGTCAGTGTACAGTGTGTCCAGTCAGTGTATAGTGTGTCCAGTCAGTGTACAGAGTTTCCAGTCAGTGTATAGTGTGTCCAGTCAGTGTATAATGTGTCAAATCAGTGTATAGTGTGTCCAGTCAGTGTATAGTGTTTCCAGTCAATGTATAGTGTGTCCAGTTAGTGTAATGTGTGTCCAGTCAGTGTACAGTGTGTTCAGTCAGTGTACAGTGTGTCCAGTCAGTTTATAGTGTGTCCAGTCAGTGTACAGTGTGTCCAGTCAGTGTACAGTGTGACCAGTCAGTGTACAGAGTTTCCAGTCAGTGTATAGTGTGTCCAGTCAGTGTATAATGTGTCAAGTCAGTGTATAGTGTGTCCAGTCAGTGTGTAGTGTTTCCAGTCAGTGTATAGTGTGTCCAGTCAGTGTAAAGTGTGTCCAGTCAGTGTAAAGTGTGTCCAGTCAGTGTTTAGTGTTTCCAATCAGTGTATAGTGTGTCCAGTCAGTGTACAGAATTTCCAGTCAGTGTATAGTGTGTCCAGTCAGTGTATAGTGTGTCCAGTCAATGTATAGTGTTTCCAGTCAGTGTATAGTGTGTCCAGTCAGTGTAAAGTGTGTCCAGTCAGTGTACAGTGTGTCCAGTCAGTGTAAAGTGTGTCCAGTCAGTGTACAGTGTGTCCAGTCAGTGTATAGTGTGTCCACTCAGTGTACAGTGTGTCCAGTCAGTGTACAGTGTGTCCAGTCAGTGTATAGTGTGTCCAGTCAGTGTACAGTGTGTCCAGTCAGTGTATAGTGTGTCCAGTCAGTGTACAGAGTTTCCAGTCAGTGTATAGTGTGTCCAGTCAGTGTATAATGTGTCAAGTCAGTGTATAGTGTGTCCAGTCAGTATATAGTGTTTCCAGTCAGTGTATAGTGTGTCCAGTTAGTGTAATGTGTGTCCAGTCAGTGTACAGTGTGTTCAGTCAGTGTACAGTGTGTCCAGTCAGTTTATAGTGTGTCCAGTCAGTGTACAGTGTGTCCAGTCAGTGTACATTGTGACCAGTCAGTGTACAGAGTTTCCAGTCAGTGTATAGTGTGTCCAGTCAGTGTATAATGTGTCAAGTCAGTGTATAGTGTGTCCAGTCAGTGTGTAGTGTTTCCAGTCAGTGTATAGTGTGTCCAGTCAGTGTAAAGTGTGTCCAGTCAGTGTAAAGTGTGTCCAGTCAGTGTTTAGTGTTTCCAATCAGTGTATAGTGTGTCCAGTCAGTGTACAGAATTTCCAGTCAGTGTATAGTGTGTCCAGTCAGTGTATCTTGTGTCCAGTCAGTGTATAGTGTGTCCAATCAGTGTACAGTGTGTCCAGTCAGTGTATAGTGTGTCCAGTCAGTGTACAGTGTGTCCAGTACGTGTATAGTTTGTCCAGTCAGTGTACAGAGTGTCCAGTCAGTGTATAGTGTGTCCGGCCAGTGTATCTTGTTTCCAGTCAGTGTATCTTGTGTCCAGTCAGTGTATAGTGTGTCCAGTCAGTGTACAGTAGTGTATATTGTGTCTTGTCAGTGTACAGTGTGTCCAGTCAGTGTACAGTATGTCCAGTCAGTGTATAGTGTGTCCAGTCAGTGTATAATGAGTCAAGTCAGTGTATAGTGTGTCCA
Organism: Cepaea hortensis; assembly: GCA_963921405.1. NCBI lineage: Eukaryota > Metazoa > Mollusca > Gastropoda > Stylommatophora > Helicidae > Cepaea > Cepaea hortensis. The sequence goes on along the minus strand of OY992896.1, from coordinate 1,216,046 downwards.
TTCAATGTATGGTGTGTCCAGTCAGTGTAAAGTGTTTCCAATCAGTGTGTAGTGTGTCCAGTCAGTGTAAAGTGTTTCCAGTCAGTGTACAGTGTTTCCAGTCAGTGTATAGTGTGTCCAGTCAGTGTATAATTTGTCAAGTCAGTGTATAGTGTATCTAGTCAGTGTATAGTGATTCCAGTCAGTGTATAATGTGTCCAGTCAGTGAAAAGTGTGTCCAGTCAGTGTACAGTGTGTCCAGTCAGTGTATAGTGTGTCCAGTCAGTGTACAGTGTGTCCAGTCAGTGTATAGTTTGTCCAGTCAGTAAACAGAGTTTCCAGTCAGTGTATAGTGTGTCCAGTCAGTGTATAGTGTTTCCAGTCAGTGTATAGTGTGTCCAGTCAGTGTAATGTGTGTCCAGTCAGTGTACAGTGTGACCAGTCAGTGTACAGAGTTTCCAGTCAGTGTATAGTGTGTCCAGTCAGTGCATAATGTGTCAAGTCAGTGTATAGTGTGTCCAGTCAGTGTGTAGTGTGTCCAGTCAGTGTATAGTGTGTCCAGTCAGTGTATAATGAGTCAAGTCAGTGTATTGTGTGTCCATTCAATGTATGGTTTGTCCAGTCAGTGTAAAGTGTTTCCAATCAGTTTGTAGTGTGTCCAGTCAGTGTAAAGTGTTTCCAGTCAGTGTACAGTGTGTCCAGTCAGTGTATAGTGTGTCCACTCAGTGTACAGTGTGTCCAGTCAGTGTACAGTATGTCCAGTCAGTGTATAGTGTGTCTAGTCAGTGTATAATGTGTCCAGTCAGTGTAAAGTGTCTCCAGTCAGTGTGTAGTGTGTCCAGTCAGTGTAAAGTGTGTCTAGTCAGTGTACAGTGTGTCCAGTCAGTGTACAATTTGTCCAGTCAGTGTATAGTGTGTCCAGTCAGTGTATAATTTGTCAAGTCAGTGTATAGTGATTCCAGTCAGTTTATAATGTGTCCAGTCAGTGAAAAGTGTGTCCAGTCAGTGTACAGTGTGTCCAGTCAGTGTATAGTGTGTCCAGTCAGTGTACAGTGTGTCCAGTCAGTGTATAGTGTGTCCAGTCAGTGTACAGAGTTTCCAGTCAGTGTATAGTGTGTCCAGTCAGTGTATAATGTGTCAAGTCAGTGTATAGTGTATCTAGTCAGTGTATAGTGATTCCAGTCAGTTTATAATGTGTCCAGTCAGTGAAAAGTGTGTCCAGTCAGTGTACAGTGTGTCCAGTCAGTGTATAGTGTGTCCAGTCAGTGTACAGTGTGTCCAGTCAGTGTATAGTGTGTCCAGTCAGTGTACAGAGTTTCCAGTCAGTGTATAGTGTGTCCAGTCAGTGTATAATGTGTCAAATCAGTGTATAGTGTGTCCAGTCAGTGTATAGTGTTTCCAGTCAATGTATAGTGTGTCCAGTTAGTGTAATGTGTGTCCAGTCAGTGTACAGTGTGTTCAGTCAGTGTACAGTGTGTCCAGTCAGTTTATAGTGTGTCCAGTCAGTGTACAGTGTGTCCAGTCAGTGTACAGTGTGACCAGTCAGTGTACAGAGTTTCCAGTCAGTGTATAGTGTGTCCAGTCAGTGTATAATGTGTCAAGTCAGTGTATAGTGTGTCCAGTCAGTGTGTAGTGTTTCCAGTCAGTGTATAGTGTGTCCAGTCAGTGTAAAGTGTGTCCAGTCAGTGTAAAGTGTGTCCAGTCAGTGTTTAGTGTTTCCAATCAGTGTATAGTGTGTCCAGTCAGTGTACAGAATTTCCAGTCAGTGTATAGTGTGTCCAGTCAGTGTATAGTGTGTCCAGTCAATGTATAGTGTTTCCAGTCAGTGTATAGTGTGTCCAGTCAGTGTAAAGTGTGTCCAGTCAGTGTACAGTGTGTCCAGTCAGTGTAAAGTGTGTCCAGTCAGTGTACAGTGTGTCCAGTCAGTGTATAGTGTGTCCACTCAGTGTACAGTGTGTCCAGTCAGTGTACAGTGTGTCCAGTCAGTGTATAGTGTGTCCAGTCAGTGTACAGTGTGTCCAGTCAGTGTATAGTGTGTCCAGTCAGTGTACAGAGTTTCCAGTCAGTGTATAGTGTGTCCAGTCAGTGTATAATGTGTCAAGTCAGTGTATAGTGTGTCCAGTCAGTATATAGTGTTTCCAGTCAGTGTATAGTGTGTCCAGTTAGTGTAATGTGTGTCCAGTCAGTGTACAGTGTGTTCAGTCAGTGTACAGTGTGTCCAGTCAGTTTATAGTGTGTCCAGTCAGTGTACAGTGTGTCCAGTCAGTGTACATTGTGACCAGTCAGTGTACAGAGTTTCCAGTCAGTGTATAGTGTGTCCAGTCAGTGTATAATGTGTCAAGTCAGTGTATAGTGTGTCCAGTCAGTGTGTAGTGTTTCCAGTCAGTGTATAGTGTGTCCAGTCAGTGTAAAGTGTGTCCAGTCAGTGTAAAGTGTGTCCAGTCAGTGTTTAGTGTTTCCAATCAGTGTATAGTGTGTCCAGTCAGTGTACAGAATTTCCAGTCAGTGTATAGTGTGTCCAGTCAGTGTATCTTGTGTCCAGTCAGTGTATAGTGTGTCCAATCAGTGTACAGTGTGTCCAGTCAGTGTATAGTGTGTCCAGTCAGTGTACAGTGTGTCCAGTACGTGTATAGTTTGTCCAGTCAGTGTACAGAGTGTCCAGTCAGTGTATAGTGTGTCCGGCCAGTGTATCTTGTTTCCAGTCAGTGTATCTTGTGTCCAGTCAGTGTATAGTGTGTCCAGTCAGTGTACAGTAGTGTATATTGTGTCTTGTCAGTGTACAGTGTGTCCAGTCAGTGTACAGTATGTCCAGTCAGTGTATAGTGTGTCCAGTCAGTGTATAATGAGTCAAGTCAGTGTATAGTGTGTCCATTCAATGTATGGTGTGTCCAGTCAGTGTAAAGTGTTTCCAATCAGTGTGTAGTGTGTCCAGTCAGTGTAAAGTGTTTCCAGTCAGTGTACAGTGTTTCCAGTCAGTGTATAGTGTGTCCAGTCAGTGTATAATTTGTCAAGTCAGTGTATAGTGTATCTAGTCAGTGTATAGTGATTCCAGTCAGTGTATAATGTGTCCAGTCAGTGAAAAGTGTGTCCAGTCAGTGTACAGTGTGTCCAGTCAGTGTATAGTGTGTCCAGTCAGTGTACAGTGTGTCCAGTCAGTGTATAGTTTGTCCAGTCAGTAAACAGAGTTTCCAGTCAGTGTATAGTGTGTCCAGTCAGTGTATAGTGTTTCCAGTCAGTGTATAGTGTGTCCAGTCAGTGTAATGTGTGTCCAGTCAGTGTACAGTGTGACCAGTCAGTGTACAGAGTTTCCAGTCAGTGTATAGTGTGTCCAGTCAGTGCATAATGTGTCAAGTCAGTGTATAGTGTGTCCAGTCAGTGTGTAGTGTGTCCAGTCAGTGTATAGTGTGTCCAGTCAGTGTATAATGAGTCAAGTCAGTGTATTGTGTGTCCATTCAATGTATGGTTTGTCCAGTCAGTGTAAAGTGTTTCCAATCAGTTTGTAGTGTGTCCAGTCAGTGTAAAGTGTTTCCAGTCAGTGTACAGTGTGTCCAGTCAGTGTATAGTGTGTCCACTCAGTGTACAGTGTGTCCAGTCAGTGTACAGTATGTCCAGTCAGTGTATAGTGTGTCTAGTCAGTGTATAATGTGTCCAGTCAGTGTAAAGTGTCTCCAGTCAGTGTGTAGTGTGTCCAGTCAGTGTAAAGTGTGTCTAGTCAGTGTACAGTGTGTCCAGTCAGTGTACAATTTGTCCAGTCAGTGTATAGTGTGTCCAGTCAGTGTATAATTTGTCAAGTCAGTGTATAGTGATTCCAGTCAGTTTATAATGTGTCCAGTCAGTGAAAAGTGTGTCCAGTCAGTGTACAGTGTGTCCAGTCAGTGTATAGTGTGTCCAGTCAGTGTACAGTGTGTCCAGTCAGTGTATAGTGTGTCCAGTCAGTGTACAGAGTTTCCAGTCAGTGTATAGTGTGTCCAGTCAGTGTATAATGTGTCAAGTCAGTGTATAGTGTGCCCAGTCAGTGTATAGTGTTTCCAGTCAGTGTATAGTGTGTCCAGTTAGTGTAATGTGTGTCCAGTCAGTGTACAGTGTGTTCAGTCAGTGTACAGCGTGTCCAGTCAGTTTATAATTTGTCCAGTCAGTGTACAGTGTGTCCAGTCAGTGTACAGTGTGACCAGTCAGTGTACAGAGTTTCCAGTCAGTGTATAGTGTGTCCAGTCAGTGTATAATGTGTCAAGTCAGTGTATAGTGTGTCCAGTCAGTGTGTAGTGTTTCCAGTCAGTGTATAGTGTGTCCAGTCAGTGTAAAGTGTGTCCAATCAGTGTAAAGTGTGTCCAGTCAGTGTTTAGTGTATCCAATCAGTGTATAGTGTGTCCAGTCAGTGTACAGAATTTCCAGTCAGTGTATAGTGTGTCCAGTCAGTGTATCTTGTGTCCAGTCAGTGAATAGTGTGTCCAATCAGTTTACAGTGTGTCCAGTCAGTGTATAGTGTGTCCAGTCAGTGTACAGTGTGTCCAGTACGTGTATAGTGTGTCCAGTCAGTTTACAGAGTGTCCAGTCAGTGTATAGTGTGTCCGGTCAGTGTATCTTGTTTCCAGTCAGTGTATCTTGTGTCCAGTCAGTGTATAGTGTGTCCAGTCAGTGTACAGTGTGTCCAGTCAGTGTATAGTGTGTCAAGTCGGTGTACAGTGTGTCCAGTCAGTGTATAGTGTGTCCAGTCAGTGTACAGAGTGTCCAGTCAGTGTATAGTGTGTCCAGTCAGTGTATCTTGTGTCCAGTCAGTGTATAGTGTGTCCAGTCAGTGTATAGTGTGTTCATTCAGTGTAAAGTTTTTATAATCAGTGTATGGTGTGTGCATTCAGTGTACAGTGTGTCCAGTCAGTGTATAGTGTGTCCAGTCAGTGTATAGTGTGTCCAGTCAGTGTACAGTGTGTCCAGTCAGTGTATAGTGTGTCCAGTCAGTGTACAGTGTGTCCAGTCAGTGTATAGTGTGTCCAGTCAGTGTACAGAGTGTCCAGTCGAAGTATAGTGTGTCCGGTCAGTGTATCTTGTGTCCAGTCAGTGTATCTTGTGTCCAGTCAGTGTATAGTGTTTCAAGTCAGTGTACAGTGTGTCCATTCAGTGTATAGTGTGTCCAGTCAGTGTATAGTGTGTCCAGTCAGTGTATAATGTGTCAAGTCAGTGTATAGTGTGTCCAGTCAATGTATAGTGTTTCCAGTCAGTGTATAGTGTGTCCAGTCAGTGTAAAGTGTGTCCAGTCAGTGTACAGTGTGTCCAGTCAGTGTAAAGTGTGTCCAGTCAGTGTACAGTGTGTCCAGTCAGTGTATAGTGTGTCCACACAGTGTACAGTGTGTCAAGTCAGTGTACAGTGTGTCCAGTCAGTGTATAGTGTGTCTAGTCAGTGTATAATGTGTCCAGTCAGTGTATAGTGTGTCCAGTCAGTGAATAATTTGTCAAGTCAGTGTATAGTGTATCTAGTCAGTGTATAGTGATTCCAGTCAGTTTATAATGTGTCCAGTCAGTGAAAAGTGTGTCCAGTCAGTGTACAGTGTGTCCAGTCAGTGTATAGTGTGTCCAGTCAGTGTACAGTGTGTCCAGTCAGTGTATAGTGTGTCCAGTCAGTGTACAGAGTTTCCAGTCAGTGTATAGTGTGTCCAGTCAGTGTATAATGTCTCAAGTCAGTGTATAGTGTGTCCAGTCAGTATATAGTGTTTCCAGTCAGTGTATAGTGTGTCCAGTTAGTGTAATGTGTGTCCAGTCAGTGTACAGTGTGTTCAGTCAGTGTACAGTGTGTCCAGTCAGTTTATAGTGTGTCCAGTCAGTGTACAGTGTGTCCAGTCAGTGTACAGTGTGACCAGTCAGTGTACAGAGTTTCCAGTCAGTGTATAGTGTGGTATAATGTGTCAAGTCAGTGTATAGTGTGTCCAGTCAGTGTGTAGTGTTTCCAGTCAGTGTATAGTGTGTCCAGTCAGTGTAAAGTGTGTCCAGTCAGTGTAAAGTGTGTCCAGTCAGTGTTGAGTGTTTCCAATCAGTGTATAGTGTGTCCAGTCAGTGTACATCATTTCCAGTCAGTGTATAGTGTGTCCAGTCAGTGTATCTTGTGTCCAGTCAGTGTACAGTGTGTCCAATCAGTGTACAGTGTGTCCAGTCAGTGTATAGTGTGTCCAGTCAGTGTACAGTGTGTCCAGTACGTGTATAGTTTGTCCAGTCAGTGTACAGAGTGTCCAGTCAGTGTATAGTGTGTCCGGCCAGTGTATCTTGTTTCCAGTCAGTGTATCTTGTGTCCAGTCAGTGTATAGTGTGTCCAGTCAGTGTACAGTAGTGTATATTGTGTCTTGTCAGTGTACAGTGTGTCCAGTCAGTGTACAGTATGTCCAGTCAGTGTATAGTGTGTCCAGTCAGTGTATAATGAGTCAAGTCAGTGTATAGTGTGTCCATTCAATGTATGGTGTGTCCAGTCAGTGTAAAGTGTTTCCAATCAGTGTGTAGTGTGTCCAGTCAGTGTAAAGTGTTTCCAGTCAGTGTACAGTGTTTCCAGTCAGTGTATAGTGTGTCCAGTCAGTGTATAATTTGTCAAGTCAGTGTATAGTGTATCTAGTCAGTGTATAGTGATTCCAGTCAGTGTATAATGTGTCCAGTCAGTGAAAAGTGTGTCCAGTCAGTGTACAGTGTGTCCAGTCAGTGTATAGTGTGTCCAGTCAGTGTACAGTGTGTCCAGTCAGTGTATAGTTTGTCCAGTCAGTGTACAGAGTTTCCAGTCAGTGTATAGTGTGTCCAGTCAGTGTATAATGTGTCAAGTCAGTGTATAGTGTGCCCAGTCAGTGTATAGTGTTTCCAGTCAGTGTATAGTGTGTCCAGTCAGTGTAATGTGTGTCCAGTCAGTGTACAGTGTGACCAGTCAGTGTACAGAGTTTCCAGTCAGTGTATAGTGTGTCCAGTCAGTGTATAATGTGTCAAGTCAGTGTATAGTGTGTCCAGTCAGTGTGTAGTGTGTCCAGTCAGTGTATAGTGTGTCCAGTCAGTGTATAATGAGTCAAGTCAGTGTATTGTGTGTCCATTCAATGTATGGTGTGTCCAGTCAGTGTAAAGTGTTTCCAATCAGTGTGTAGTGTGTCCAGTCAGTGTAAAGTGTTTCCAGTCAGTGTACAGTGTGTCCAGTCAGTGTATAGTGTGTCCACTCAGTGTACAGTGTGTCCAGACAGTGTACAGTGTGTCCAGTCAGTGTATAGTGTGTCTAGTCAGTGTATAATGTGTCCAGTCAGTGTAAAGTGTCTCCAGTCAGTGTGTAGTGTGTCCAGTCAGTGTAAAGTGTGTCTAGTCAGTGTACAGTGTGTCCAGTCAGTGTACAGTTTGTCCAGTCAGTGTATAGTGTGTCCAGTCAGTGTATAATTTGTCAAGTCAGTGTATAGTGTATCTAGTCAGTGTATAGTGATTTCAGTCAGTTTATAATGTGTCCAGTCAGTGAAAAGTGTGTCCAGTCAGTGTACAGTGTGTCCAGTCAGTGTATAGTGTGTCCAGTCAGTGTACAGTGTGTCCAGTCAGTGTATAGTGTGTCCAGTCAGTGTATAGTGCTTCAAGTCAGTGTATAGTGTGTCCAGTTAGTGTAATGTGTGTCCAGTCAGTGTACAGTGTGTTCAGTCAGTGTACAGTGTGTCCAGTCAGTTTATAGTGTGTCCAGTCAGTGTACAGTGTGTCCAGTCAGTGTACAGTGTGACCAGTCAGTGTACAGAGTTTCCAGTCAGTGTATAGTGTGTCCAGTCAGTGTATAATGTGTCAAGTCAGTGTATAGTGTGTCCAGTCAATGTACAGTGTGTCCAGTCAGTGTATATTCTGTCCAGTCAGTGTACAGTGTGTCCATTCAGTGTAATTTGTGTCATGTCAGTGTACAGAGTGTCCAGTCAGTGTATAGTGTGTCCAGTCAGTGTATCTTGTGTCCAGTCAGTGTATAGAGTGTCCAGTCAGTGTATAGTGTGTTCAGTCAGTGTAAAGTTTGTCTAGTCAGTGTATAGTGTATCCAGACAGTGTACAGTGTGTCCATTCAGTGTATAGTGTGTCCAGTCAGTGTATAGTGTGTCCAGTCAGAGTATAATGTGTCAAGTCAGTGTATAGTGTGTCCAGTCAATGTATAGTGTTTCCAGTCAGTGTATAGTGTGTCCAGTCAGTGTAAAGTGTGTCCAGTCAGTGTACAGTGTGTCCAGTCAGTGTAAAGTGTGTCCAGTCAGTGTACAGTGTGTCCAGTCAGTGTATAATGTGTCCAGTCAGTGTACAGTGTGTCCAGTCAGTGTATAGTGTGTCCAGTCAGTGTACAGAGTGTCCAGTCGGTGTATAGTGTGTCCGGTCAGTGTATCTTGTGTCCAGTCAGTGTATCTTGTGTCCAGTCAGTGTATAGTGTGTCCAGTCAGTGTACAGTGTGTCCAGTCAGTGTATAGTCTGTCCAGTCAGTGTACAGTGTGTCCATTCAGTGTAATGTGTGTCATGTCAGTGTACAGAGTGTCCAGTCAGTGTATAGTGTGTCCAGTCAGTGTATCTTGTGTCCAGTCAGTGTATAGAGTGTCCAGTCAGTGTATAGTGTGTTCAGTCAGTGTAAAGTTTGTCTAGTCAGTGTATAGTGTGTCCAGACAGTGTACAGTGTGTCCATTCAGTGTATAGTGTGTCCAGTCAGTGTATAGTGTGTCCAGTCAGTGTATAATGTGTCAAGTCAGTGTATAGTGTGTCCAGTCAATGTATAGTGTTTCCAGTCAGTGTATAGTGTGTCCAGTCAGTGTAAAGTGTGTCCAGTCAGTGTAAAGTTTGTCTAGTCAGTGTATAGTGTGTCCAGTCAGTGTACAGTGTGTCCAGTCAGTGTATAGTGTGTCCAGTCAGTGTATAATGAGTCAAGTCAGTGTATTGTGTGTCCATTCAATGTATGGTGTGTCCAGTCAGTGTAAAGTGTTTCCAATCAGTGTGTAGTGTGTCCTGTCAGTGTAAAGTGTTTCCAGTCAGTGTACAGTGTGTCCAGTCAGTGTATAATGTGTCAAGTCAGTGTGTAGTGTGTCCAGTCAGTGTGTAGTGTTTCCAGTCAGTGTATAGTGTGTCCAGTCAGTGTAAAGTGTGTCCAGTCAGTGTAAAGTGTGTCCAGTCAGTGTTTAGTGTTTCCAATCAGTGTATAGTGTGTCCAGTCAGTGTACAGAATTTCCAGTCAGTGTATAGTGTGTCCAGTCAGGGTATCTTGTGTCCAGTCAGTGTATAGTGTGTCCAATCAGTTTACAGTGTGTCCAGTCAGTGTATAGTGTGTCCAGTCAGTGTACAGTGTGTCCAGTACGTGTATAGTGTGTCCAGTCAGTTTACAGAGTGTCCAGTCAGTGTATAGTGTGTCCGGTCAGTGTATCTTGTTTCCAGTCAGTGTATCTTGTGTCCAGTCAGTGTATAGTGTGTCCAGTCAGTGTACAGTGTGTCCAGTCAGTGTATAGTGTGTCCAGTCGGTGTACAGTGTGTCCAGTCCGTGTATAGTGTGTCCAGTCAGTGTACAGAGTGTCCATTCAGTGTATAGTGTGTCCAGTCAGTGTATCTTGTGTCCAGTCAGTGTATAGTGTGTCCAGTCAGTGTATAGTGTGTTCATTCAGTGTAAAGTTTTTCTAATCAGTGTATAGTGTGTGCATTCAGTGTACAGTGTGTCCAGTCAGTGTATAGTGTGTCCAGTCAGTGTATAGTGTGTCCAGTCAGTGTACAGTGTGTCCAGTCAGTGTATAGTGTGTCCAGTCAGTGTACAGTGTGTCCAGTCAGTGTATAGTGTGTCCAGTCAGTGTACAGAGTGTCCAGTCGGTGTATAGTGTGTCCGGTCAGTGTATCTTGTGTCCAGTCAGTGTATCTTGTGTCCAGTCAGTGTATAGTGTGTCCAGTCAGTGTACAGTGTGTCCAGTCAGTGTATAGTCTGTCCAGTCAGTGTACAGTGTGTCCATTCAGTGTAATGTGTGTCATGTCAGTGTACAGAGTGTCCAGTCAGTGTATAGTGTGTCCAGTCAGTGTATCTTGTGTCCAGTCAGTGTATAGAGTGTCAAGTCAGTGTATAGTGTGTTCAGTCAGTGTAAAGTTTGTCTAGTCAGTGTATAGTGTGTCCAGACAGTGTACAGTGTGTCCATTCAGTGTATAGTGTGTCCAGTCAGTGTATAGTGTGTCCAGTCAGTGTATAATGTGTCAAGTCAGTGTATAGTGTGTCCAGTCAATGTATAGTGTTTCCAGTCAGTGTATAGTGTGTCCAGTCAGTGTAAAGTGTGTCCAGTCAGTGTAAAGTTTGTCTAGTCAGTGTATAGTGTGTCCAGTCAGTGTACAGTGTGTCCAGTCAGTGTATAGTGTGTCCAGTCAGTGTATAATGAGTCAAGTCAGTGTATTGTGTGTCCATTCAATGTATGGTGTGTCCAGTCAGTGTAAAGTGTTTCCAATCAGTGTGTAGTGTGTCCAGTCAGTGTAAAGTGTTTCCAGTCAGTGTACAGTGTGTCCAGTCAGTGTATAGTGTGTCCACTCAGTGTACAGTGTGTCCAGTCAGTGTACAGTGTGTCCAGTCAGTGTATAGTGTGTCTAGTCAGTGTATAATGTGTCCAGTCAGTGTAAAGTGTCTCCAGTCAGTTTGTAGTGTGTCCAGTCAGTGTAAAGTGTGTCTAGTCAGTGTACAGTGTGTCCAGTCAGTGTACAGTTTGTCCAGTCAGTGTATAGTGTGTCCAGTCAGTGTATAATTTGTCAAGTCAGTGTATAGTGTATCTAGTCAGTGTATAGTGATTACAGTCAGTTTATAATGTGTCCAGTCAGTGAAAAGTGTGTCCAGTCAGTGTACAGTGTGTCCAGTCAGTGTATAGTGTGTCCAGTCAGTGTACAGTGTGTCCAGTCAGTGTATAGTGTGTCCAGTCAGTGTACAGAGTTTCCAGTCAGTGTATAGTGTGTCCAGTCAGTTTATAATGTGTCAAGTCAGTGTATAGTGTGTCCAGTCAGTGTATAGTGTTTCCAGTCAGTGTATAGTGTGTCCAGTTAGTGTAATGTGTGTCCAGTCAGTGTACAGTGTGTTCAGTCAGTGTACAGTGTGTCCAGTCAGTTTATAGTGTGTCCAGTCAGTGTACAGTGTGTCCAGTCAGTGTACAGTGTGACCAGTCAGTGTACAGAGTTTCCAGTCAGTGTATAGTGTGTCCAGTCAGTGTATAATGTGTCAAGTCAGTGTATAGTGTGTCCAGTCAGTGTGTAGTGTTTCCAGTCAGTGTATAGTGTGTCCAGTCAGTGTAAAGTGTGTCCAGTCAGTGTAAAGTGTGTCCAGTCAGTGTTTAGTGTTTCCAATCAGTGTATAGTGTGTCCAGTCAGTGTACAGAATTTCCAGTCAGTGTATAGTGTGTCCAGTCAGTGTATCTTGTGTCCAGTCAGTGTATAGTGTGTCCAATCAGTTTACAGTGTGTCCAGTCAGTGTATAGTGTGTCCAGTCAGTGTACAGTGTGTCCAGTACGTGTATAGTGTGTCCAGTCAGTTTACAGAGTGTCCAGTCAGTGTATAGTGTGTCCGGTCAGTGTATCTTGTTTCCAGTCAGTGTATCTTGTGTCCAGTCAGTGTATAGTGTGTCCAGTCAGTGTACAGTGTGTCCAGTCAGTGTATAGTGTGTCCAGTCGGTGTACAGTGTGTCCAGTCAGTGTATAGTGTGTCCAGTCAGTGTACAGAGTGTCCAGTCAGTGTATAGTGTGTCCAGTCAGTGTATCTTGTGTCCAGTCAGTGTATAGTGTGTCCAGTCAGTGTATAGTGTGTTCATTCAGTGTAAAGTTTTTCTAATCAGTGTATAGTGTGTACATTCAGTGTACAGTGTGTCCAGTCAGTGTACAGTGTGTCCAGTCAGTGTATAGTGTGTCCAGTCAGTGTACAGAGTTTCCAGTCGGTGTATAGTGTGTCCGGTCAGTGTATCTTGTGTCCAGTCAGTGTATTTTGTGTCCAGTCAGTGTATAGTGTGTCCAGTCAGTGTACAGTGTGTCCAGTCAGTGTATATTCTGTCCAGTCAGTGTACAGTGTGTCCATTCAGTGTAATGTGTGTCATGTCAGTGTACAGAGTGTCCAGTCAGTGTATAGTGTGTCCAGTCAGTGTAAAGTTTGTCTAGTCAGTGTATAGTGTGTCCAGACAGTGTACAGTGTGTCCATTCAGTGTATAGTGTGTCCAGTCAGTGTATAGTGTGTCCAGTCAGTGTATAATGTGTCAAGTCAGTGTATAGTGTATCCAGTCAATGTATAGTGTTTCCAGTCAGTGTATAGTGTGTCCAGTCAGTGTAAAGTGTGTCCAGTCAGTGTACAGTGTGTCCAGTCAGTGTAAAGTGTGTCCAGTCAGTGTACCGTGTGTCCAGTCAGTGTATAGTGTGTCAACTCAGTGTACAGTGTGTCCAGTCAGTGTACAGTGTGTCCAGTCAGTGTATAGTGTGTCTAGTCAGTGTATAATGTGTCCAGTCAGTGTAAAGTGTCTCCAGTCAGTGTGTAGTGTGTCCAGTCAGTGTATAGTGTGTCCAGTCAGTGAATAATTTGTCAAGTCAGTGTATAGTGTATCTAGTCAGTGTATAGTGATTCCAGTCAGTTTATAATGTGTCCATTCAGTGAAAAGTGTGTCCAGTCAGTGTACAGTGTGTCCAGTCAGTGTATAGTGTGTCCAGTCAGTGTACAGTGTGTCCAGTCAGTGTATAGTGTGTCCAGTCAGTGTACAGTGTTTCCAGTCAGTGTATAGTGTGTCCAGTCAGTGTATAATGTGTCAAGTCAGTGTATAGTGTGTCCAGTCAGTATATAGTGTTTCCAGTCAGTGTATAGTGTGTCCAGTTAGTGTAATGTGTGTCCAGTCAGTGTACAGTGTGTTCAGTCAGTGTACAGTGTGTCCAGTCAGTTTATAGTGTTTCCAGTCAGTGTACAGTGTGTCCAGTCAGTGTACAGTGTGACCAGTCAGTGTACAGAGTTTCCAGTCAGTGTATAGTGTGTCCAGTCAGTGTATAATGTGTCAAGTCAGTGTATAGTGTGTCCAGTCAGTGTGTAGTGTTTCCAGTCAGTGTATAGTGTGTCCAGTCAGTTTAAAGTGTGTCCAGTCAGTGTAAAGTGTGTCCAGTCAGTGTTTAGTGTTTCCAATCAGTGTATAGTGTGTCCAGTCAGTGTAAAGAATTTCCAGTCAGTGTATAGTGTGTCCAGTCAGTGTATCTTGTGTCCAGTCAGTGTATAGTGTGTCCAATCAGTGTACAGTGTGTCCAGTCAGTGTATAGTGTGTCCAGTCAGTGTACAGTGTGTCCAGTACGTGTATAGTTTGTCCAGTCAGTGTACAGAGTGTCCAGTCAGTGTATAGTGTGTCCGGCCAGTGTATCTTGTTTCCAGTCAGTGTATCTTGTGTCCAGTCAGTGTATAGTGTGTCCAGTCAGTGTACAGTAGTGTATATTGTGTCTTGTCAGTGTACAGTGTGTCCAGTCAGTGTACAGTATGTCCAGTTAGTGTATAGTGTGTCCAGTCAGTGTATAATGAGTCAAGTCAGTGTATAGTGTGTCCATTCAATGTATGGTGTGTCCAGTCAGTGTAAAGTGTTTCCAATCAGTGTGTAGTGTGTCCAGTCAGTGTAAAGTGTTTCCAGTCAGTGTACAGTGTTTCCAGTCAGTGTATAGTGTGTCCAGTCAGTTTATAATTTGTCAAGTCAGTGTATAGTGTATCTAGTCAGTGTATAGTGATTCCAGTCAGTGTATAATGTGTCCAGTCAGAGAAAAGTGTGTCCAGTGAGTGTACAGAGTGTCCCGTCAGTGTATAGTGTGTCCAGTCAGTGTATCTTGTGTCCAGTCAGTGTATAGAGTGTCCAGTCAGTGTATAGTGTGTTCAGTCAGTGTAAAGTTTGTCTAGTCAGTGTATAGTGTGTCCAGACAGTGTACAGTGTGTCCATTCAGTGTATAGTGTGTCCAGTCAGTGTATAGTGTGTCCAGTCAGTGTATAATGTGTCAAGTCAGTGTATAGTGTGTCCAGTCAATGTATAGTGTTTCCAGTCAGTGTATACTGTGTCCAGTCAGTGTAAAGTGTGTCCAGTCAGTGTAAAGTTTGTCTAGTCAGTGTATAGTGTGTCCAGTCAGTGTACAGTGTGTCCAGTCAGTGTATAGTGTGTCCAGTCAGTGTATAATGAGTCAAGTCAGTGTATTGTGTGTCCATTCAATGTATGGTGTGTCCAGTCAGTGTAAAGTGTTTCCAATCAGTGTGTAGTGTGTCCAGTCAGTGTAAAGTGTTTCCAGTCAGTGTACAGTGTGTCCAGTCAGTGTATAGTGTGTCCACTCAGTGTACAGTGTGTCCAGTCAGTGTACAGTGTGTCCAGTCAGTGTATAGTGTGTCTAGTCAGTGTATAATGTGTCCAGTCAGTGTAAAGTGTCTCCAGTCAGTTTGTAGTGTGTCCAGTCAGTGTAAAGTGTGTCTAGTCAGTGTACAGTGTGTCCAGTCAGTGTACAGTTTGTCCAGTCAGTGTATAGTGTGTCCAGTCAGTGTATAATTTGTCAAGTCAGTGTATAGTGTATCTAGTCAGTGTATAGTGATTACAGTCAGTTTATAATGTGTCCAGTCAGTGAAAAGTGTGTCCAGTCAGTGTACAGTGTGTCCAGTCAGTGTATAGTGTGTCCAGTCAGTGTACAGTGTGTCCAGTCAGTGTATAGTGTGTCCAGTCAGTGTACAGAGTTTCCAGTCAGTGTATAGTGTGTCCAGTCAGTTTATAATGTGTCAAGTCAGTGTATAGTGTGTCCAGTCAGTGTATAGTGTTTCCAGTCAGTGTATAGTGTGTCCAGTTAGTGTAATGTGTGTCCAGTCAGTGTACAGTGTGTTCAGTCAGTGTACAGTGTGTCCAGTCAGTTTATAGTGTGTCCAGTCAGTGTACAGTGTGTCCAGTCAGTGTACAGTGTGACCAGTCAGTGTACAGAGTTTCCAGTCAGTGTATAGTGTGTCCAGTCAGTGTATAATGTGTCAAGTCAGTGTATAGTGTGGCCAGTCAGTGTGTAGTGTTTCCAGTCAGTGTATAGTGTGTCCAGTCAGTGTAAAGTGTGTCCAGTCAGTGTAAAGTGTGTCCAGTCAGTGTTTAGTGTTTCCAATCAGTGTATAGTGTGTCCAGTCAGTGTACAGAATTTCCAGTCAGTGTATAGTGTGTCCAGTCAGTGTATCTTGTGTCCAGTCAGTGTATAGTGTGTCCAATCAGTTTACAATGTGTCCAGTCAGTGTATAGTGTGTCCAGTCAGTGTACAGTGTGTCCAGTACGTGTATAGTGTGTCCAGTCAGTTTACAGAGTGTCCAGTCAGTGTATAGTGTGTCCGGTCAGTGTATCTTGTTTCCAGTCAGTGTATCTTGTGTCCAGTCAGTGTATAGTGTGTCCAGTCAGTGTACAGTGTGTCCAGTCAATGTATAGTGTGTCCAGTCGGTGTACAGTGTGTCCAGTCAGTGTATAGTGTGTCCAGTCAGTGTACAGAGTGTCCAGTCAGTGTATAGTGTGTCCAGTCAGTGTATCTTGTGTCCAGTCAGTGTATAGTGTGTCCAGTCAGTGTATAGTGTGTTCATTCAGTGTAAAGTTTTTCTAATCAGTGTATAGTGTGTACATTCAGTGTACAGTGTGTCCAGTCAGTGTATAGTGTGTCCAGTTAGTGTATAGTGTGTCCAGTCAGTGTACAGTGTGTCCAGTCAGTGTATAGTGTGTCCAGTCAGTGTACAGTGTGTCCAGTCAGTGTATAGTGTGTCCAGTCAGTGTATATTCTGTCCAGTCAGTGTACAGTGTGTCCATTCAGTGTAATGTGTGTCATGTCAGTGTACAGAGTTTCCAGTCGGTGTATAGTGTGTCCGGTCAGTGTATCTTGTGTCCAGTCAGTGTATTTTGTGTCCAGTCAGTGTATAGTGTGTCCAGTCAGTGTACAGTGTGTCCAGTCAGTGTATATTCTGTCCAGTCAGTGTACAGTGTGTCCATTCAGTGTAATGTGTGTCATGTCAGTGTACAGAGTGTCCAGTCAGTGTATAGTGTGTCCAGTCAGTGTAAAGTTTGTCTAGTCAGTGTATAGTGTGTCCAGACAGTGTACAGTGTGTCCATTCAGTGTATAGTGTGTCCAGTCAGTGTATAGTGTGTCCAGTCAGTGTATAATGTGTCAAGTCAGTGTATAGTGTATCCAGTCAATGTATAGTGTTTCCAGTCAGTGTATAGTGTGTCCAGTCAGTGTAAAGTGTGTCCAGTCAGTGTACAGTGTGTCCAGTCAGTGTAAAGTGTGTCCAGTCAGTGTACAGTGTGTCCAGTCAGTGTATAGTGTGTCCACTCAGTGTACAGTGTGTCCAGTCAGTGTACAGTGTGTCCAGTCAGTGTATAGTGTGTCTAGTCAGTGTATAATGTGTCCAGTCAGTGTAAAGTGTCTCCAGTCAGTGTGTAGTGTGTCCAGTCAGTGTATAGTGTGTCCAGTCAGTGAATAATTTGTCAAGTCAGTGTATAGTATATCTAGTCAGTGTATAGTGATTCCAGTCAGTTTATAATGTGTCCATTCAGTGAAAAGTGTGTCCAGTCAGTGTACAGTGTGTCCAGTCAGTGTATAGTGTGTCCAGTCAGTGTACAGTGTGTCCAGTCAGTGTATAGTGTGTCCAGTCAGTGTACAGAGTTTCCAGTCAGTGTATAGTGTGTCCAGTCAGTGTATAATGTGTCAAGTCAGTGTATAGTGTGTCCAGTCAGTATATAGTGTTTCCAGTCAGTGTATAGTGTGTCCAGTTAGTGTAATGTGTGTCCAGTCAGTGTACAGTGTGTTCAGTCAGTGTACAGTGTGTCCAGTCAGTTTATAGTGTTTCCAGTCAGTGTACAGTGTGTCCAGTCAGTGTACAGTGTGACCAGTCAGTGTACAGAGTTTCCAGTCAGTGTATAGTGTGTCCAGTCAGTGTATAATGTGTCAAGTCAGTGTATAGTGTGTCCAGTCAGTGTGTAGTGTTTCCAGTCAGTGTATAGTGTGTCCAGTCAGTGTAAAGTGTGTCCAGTCAGTGTAAAGTGTGTCCAGTCAGTGTTTAGTGTTTCCAATCAGTGTATAGTGTGTCCAGTCAGTGTACAGAATTTCCAGTCAGTGTATAGTGTGTCCAGTCAGTGTATCTTGTGTCCAGTCAGTGTATAGTGTGTCCAATCAGTGTACAGTGTGTCCAGTCAGTGTATAGTGTGTCCAGTCAGTGTACAGTGTGTCCAGTACGTGTATAGTTTGTCCAGTCAGTGTACAGAGTGTCCAGTCAGTGTATAGTGTGTCCGGCCAGTGTATCTTGTTTCCAGTCAGTGTATCTTGTGTCCAGTCAGTGTATAGTGTGTCCAGTCAGTGTACAGTAGTGTATATTGTGTCTTGTCAGTGTACAGTGTGTCCAGTCAGTGTACAGTATGTCCAGTTAGTGTATAGTGTGTCCAGTCAGTGTATAATGAGTCAAGTCAGTGTATAGTGTGTCCATTCAATGTATGGTGTGTCCAGTCAGTGTAAAGTGTTTCCAATCAGTGTGTAGTGTGTCCAGTCAGTGTAAAGTGTTTCCAGTCAGTGTACAGTGTTTCCAGTCAGTGTATAGTGTGTCCAGTCAGTTTATAATTTGTCAAGTCAGTGTATAGTGTATCTAGTCAGTGTATAGTGATTCCAGTCAGTGTATAATGTGTCCAGTCAGAGAAAAGTGTGTCCAGTGAGTGTACAGTGTGTCCAGTCAGTGTATAGTGTGTCCAGTCAGTGTACAGTGTGTCCAGTCAGTGTATAGTTTGTCCAGTCAGTGTACAGAGTTTCCAGTCAGTGTATAGTGTGTCCAGTCAGTGTATAATGTGTCAAGTCAGTGTATAGTGTGTCCAGTCAGTGTATAGTGTTTCCAGTCAGTGTATAGTGTGTCCAGTCAGTGTAATGTGTGTCCAGTCAGTGTACAGTGTGACCAGTCAGTGTACAGAGTTTCCAGTCAGTGTATAGTGTGTCCAGTCAGTGTATAATGTGTCAAGTCAGTGTATAGTGTGTCCAGTCAGTGTGTAGTGTGTCCAGTCAGTGTATAGTGTCTCCAGTCAGTGTAAAGTGTGTCCAGTCAGTGTAAAGTGTGTCCAGTCAGTGTTTAGTGTTTCCAATCAGTGTATAGTATGTCCAGTCAGTGTACAGAATTTCCAGTCAGTGTATAGTGTGTCCAGTCAGTGTATCTTGTGTCCAGTCAGTGTATAGTGTGTCCAGTCAGTGTACAGTGTGTCCAGTCAGTGTATAGTGTGTCCAGTCAGTGTACAGTGTGTCCAGTACGTGTATAGTGTGTCCAGTCAGTGTACAGAGTGTCCAGTCAGTATATAGTGTGTCCGGTCAGTGTATCATGTTTCCAGTCAGTGTATCTTGTGTCCAGTCAGTGTATAGTGTGTCCAGTCAGTGTACAGTGTGTCCAGTCAGTGTATAGTGTGTCCAGTCGGTGTACAGTGTGTCCAGTCAGTGTATAGTGTGTCCAGTCAGTGTACAGAGTGTCCAGTCAGTTTATAGTGTGTCCAGTCAGTGTATCTTGTGTCCAGTCAGTGTATAGTGTGTCCAATCAGTGTACAGTGTGTCCAGTCAGTGTATAGTGTGTCCAGTCAGTGTACAGTGTGTCCAGTGCGTGTATAGTTTGTCCAGTCAGTGTACAGAGTGTCCAGTCAGTGTATAGTGTGTCCGGCCAGTGTATCTTGTTTCCAGTCAGTGTATCTTGTGTCCAGTCAGTGTATAGTGTGTCCAGTCAGTGTACAGTAGTGTATATTGTGTCTTGTCAGTGTACAGTGTGTCTAGTCAGTGTACAGTATGTCCAGTCAGTGTATAGTGTGTCCAGTCAGTGTATAATGAGTCAAGTCATTGTATAGTGTGTCCATTCAATGTATGGTGTGTCCAGTCAGTGTAAAGTGTTTCCAATCAGTGTGTAGTGTGTCCAGTCAGTGTAAAGTGTTTCCAGTCAGTGTACAGTGTTTCCAGTTAGTGTATATTGTGTCCAGTCAGTGTATAATTTGTCAAGTCAGTGTATAGTGTATCTAGTCAGTGTATAGTGATTCCAGTCAGTGTATAATGTGTCCAGTCAGTGAAAAGTGTGTCCAGTCAGTGTACAGTGTGTCCAGTCAGTGTATAGTGTGTCCAGTCAGTGTACAGTGTGTCCAGTCAGTGTATAGTTTGTCCAGTCAGTGTACAGAGTTTCCAGTCAGTGTATAGTGTGTCCAGTCAGTGTATAATGTGTCAAGTCAGTGTATAGTGTGTCCAGTCAGTGTATAGTGTTTCCAGTCAGTGTATAGTGTGTCCAGTCAGTGTAATGTGTGTCCAGTCAGTGTACAGTGTGACCAGTCAGTGTACAGAGTTTCCAGTCGGTGTATAGTGTGTCCAGTCAGTGTATAATGTGTCAAGTCAGTGTATAGTGTGTCCAGTCAGTGTGTAGTGTGTCCAGTCAGTGTATAGTGTCTCCAGTCAGTGTAAAGTGTGTCCAGTCAGTGTAAAGTGTGTCCAGTCAGTGTTTAGTGTTTCCAATCAGTGTATAGTGTGTCCAGTCAGTGTACAGAATTTCCAGTCAGTGTATAGTGTGTCCAGTCAGTGTATCTTTTGTCCAGTCAGTGTATAGTGTGTCCAGTCAGTGTACAGTGTGTCCAGTCAGTGTATAGTGTGTCCAGTC
This sequence comes from Cepaea hortensis, assembly GCA_963921405.1. NCBI lineage: Eukaryota > Metazoa > Mollusca > Gastropoda > Stylommatophora > Helicidae > Cepaea > Cepaea hortensis. The sequence goes on along the minus strand of OY992896.1, from coordinate 1,196,483 downwards.
AGTGTACAGTGTGTCCAGTTCGTGTATAGTGTGTCCAGTCAGTGTACAGAGTGTCCAGTCAGTATATAGTGTGTCCGGTCAGTGTATCTTGTTTCCAGTCAGTGTATCTTGTGTCCAATCAGTGTATATTGTGTCCAGTCAGTGTACAGTGTGTCCAGTCAGTGTATAGTGTGTCCAGTCGGTGTACAGTGTGTCCAGTCAGTGTATAGTGTGTCCAGTCAGTGTACAGAGTGTCCAGTCAGTTTATAGTGTGTCCAGTCAGTGTATCTTGTGTCCAGTAAGTGTATAGTGTGTCCAGTCAGTGTATAGTGTGTTCATTCAGTGTAAAGTTTGTCTAATCAGTGTATAGTGTGTGCATTCAGTGTACAGTGTGTCCAGTCAGTGTATAGTGTGTCCAGTCAGTGTATAGTGTGTCCAGTCAGTGTGTAATGTGTCAAGTCAGTGTATAGTGTGTCCAGTCAGTGTATAGTGTTTCCATTCAGTGTATAGTGTATCCAGTCAGTGTAAAGTGTGTCCAGTCAGTGTACAGTGTGTCCAGTCAGTGTAAAGTGTGTCCAGTCAGTGTACAGTGTGTCCAGTCAGTGTATAGTGTGTCTTGTCAGTGTACAGTGTGTCCAGTCAGTGTACAGTGTGTCCAGTCAGTGTATAGTGTGTCCAGTCAGTGTATAATGAGTCAAGTCAGTGTATAGTGTGTCCATTCAATGTATGGTGTGTCCAGTCAGTGTAAAGTGTTTCCAATCAGTGTGTAGTGTGTCCAGTCAGTGTACAGTGTGTCCAGTCAATGTATAATGTGTCAAGTCAGTGTATAGTGTTTCTAGTCAGTGTATAAAGATTCCAATCAGTGTATAGTGTGTCCAGTCAGTGTAAAGTGTGTCCAGTCAGTGTTCAGTGTGTCCAGTCAGTTTATAGTGTGTCCAGTCAGTGAACAGTGTGTCCAGTCAGTGTATAGTATGTCCAGTCAGTGTACAGAGTTTTCAGTCAGTGTATAGTGTGTACAGTCAGTGTATCTTGTGTCCAGTCAGTGTATAGTGTGTCCAGTCAGTGTAAAGTGTTTCTAGTCAGTATATAGTGTGTCCAGTCAGTTTATCTTGTGTCCAGTCAGTGTATAGTGTGTCCAGTCAGTGTATAGTGTGTCCAGTCAGTGTAAAGTGTGTCTAGTCAGTGTATAGTGTGTCCAGTCAGTGTACAGTGTGTCCAGTAAGTGTATAGTGTACCCATTCAGTGTATAATTGTCAACAATCTGAATAGCTGTTTACAGAGTAGAGAATAGAGGAAACAGAGTTAAGACAGAGACCATTAGGAAACACCAGACAGGGGAGACTCAAGCCCTATAAATAGCAACACGCAGTGTCCACCCACAGGGCACTTAATACACCTTAGCGGGGGTTTCCCACACCATAGGAAACTCGCCTCTCGACACGAGTACTAGTTACTCAAGGGAGCATTGCATGCCATGCACGCAAGACTCGCCAGCGCACGGACAAACCAGTATTCGTGTTTGAACACGTAACTCGAAGCGTGGCTCAGACTGCGACTGAGACAGGATAGAGAACAGACGTGTTCCTTAGAAGTTTATCTACAATAGTGACTGTTAGGCTTTAGATTCCATTCTGTGTTTGATAGTATCAGTAGCAACTCTTCATTTCATCTATGTATTATACTGTGATATTAATATCAATGATGTATTCCGCTCGTGGAGCTTGGTTGTAACTAGCTCCAAATAAAACATGCATCCTTTTGCAAACGACACGAGTTATTAAGTTCGTGTACTGCAAAAGTAGTTGTGTCCTGTAATACCTGTTGCGAGCAAGTCGCTGACAGACAGGATCCCATTTGGTGTCAGAAGTGGGATCTTCTCCACGGTTTAACCAATACTTCTATATACATAGATGACATATGTGTCCATACTGAAGACTGGACGTCACACCTACAGAAACTACGACATGTCTTCGAAAGGCTACGATTATTCGGTCTTACGGTCAAACCTACGAAAGTAGAACTAGCTATGGAAGAAATTGACTTCCTAGGACATACCATCTGTAGAGGGCAACTCAAAACAGATGAAAGAATTGTAACAAAGATTCTTAATTTGACTATGCCAACAACCAAGAAACAAGTTCGAATTCTACTTGGTCTTGTGAATTATTACAGTAAATGTATTCCAAATCTGGCGGAAATCACCAATGTTTTTTCGAATATTTTAAAAGCTTAGGCAAAATTGGACGTTCAAGATGCAAGGTTAATTGGCGCTTTGTCGAAATTGAAATGTTCATTTAGCGTTCCTCCTATTTTGAGGTTACCTAACCCGAAACTTACATACTTTTTACGAACAGATGCAAGCGCTATTGCCATATCCGGAGTCCTAGGCCAGTTTTATGAAGGGAAGTTCCATCCAGTAATGTACGTCAGCCGAAAAATCAGTCAAGCTGAATCAAGATACTCAGCATCCGAATTGGAGGGCCTTAGCGTTATCTGTTGTGTTAGAAAACTTCATAGGTTTCTAGCAGGTTCACAGTTTGTGATCCAATCCGACAACTCACCGCTGTCTGTTATGCAGTCTGGAAGCCCACAGAACAATAGAGTTTTTAGATGGGTCTTGATACTCCAGAACTATGCCTTTACTATCCAACATTTGAAGGGGAGTTTGAACACTTTGGCAGACACTTTGAGTCGACCGTCAGGCATTGAAATACCTGAGGTACAGGAAAATATCGACCAAAGATCACCAGAAACAGTGACACTGTAATTGTTAATGAAATCAGTGCCGTATGTGGTGACAAATTTACACTGTAAGTGCATTAATATCGCCATGCATTTAACTTGTGTAATAATAACATTGCCGTTGTGAGTGAAATGAACAGACGCATAACTACTATGTCTACATCACTAACACATATATACACTATATCTACATCAAAGTGTTAGTTGTGAACCTACAAAATCTGGTAGGGAATTATATACATTGGCACCTTGCCGTCTTGACAGACGATAGTTTGTGCTCTAAAAAGGCATAATAACTTTTAACTATGGCGGTAGCGAGTGTGACTGATAAGGCCAATTTGCGCTGTAAATGTCCGTTCACAATGGGTGCATGTGAACACGTGGTCATTTCCACCATCATGCACCATCTTACGTCTCAAACGCTTGGTGTGTTAATTTTCTGCAATAATTTTCTCCTTTGACTTTATTCCATTTCTGATATTTGCCCTCCATGCAACACGTTCAGCGGCGACTTGCTCCCAATGTTCATCATCAATGCCTGTATCAATCATGTCCCGCTTACACACATCTTTGTATGGTAGTAGAGGCCGACCCTGAGATCTCTTACCCATCTGTAATTCACCAAAAAAGATATCCTTTGGTATTCTACCATCATCCATCCTCCTAAGATGTCCTATCCATCTAAGTCTACGAAGACTGAGCATGGAATAAACTGTCACACAACCTGATCTTTCCAATACTTCAGTATTTGTGATTTTGTCTTGCCACTTAATACCAAGAATTCTTCGCAGACACCGCATATGAAAGCTGTTTAAATTGTTCTCTTGGTGTGAATAAGTTGTCCAGGTTTCACTGCCATAGAGAAGAGTACTAAGAACACAGGCTTGATAGACAAGGACTTTTGTTTTGGCAGTAAGCTTCCTGTTCTCCCAGACTCTTTTTCTTAACCTGTTCATTGTTGTTGCTGCCTTACCAATCCGGATGTTGATTTCCTGATCTAGGGATAATTTGCTATTTACCACTGATCCTAGATATGTAAAATGGTCTACTATCTCTAGTTCGGCGTCGTCAATAAAGATTGATGGTACCCCATGTGCACCTTGTGACATGATCTGTGTCTTCTTGTTGCTAATTGTTAAACCAAATTCAGAACAAGCATTGGAGAATGCAGATAGTAGACATTGCAATTCTTCCTCTGAGTGGGTCGTAACTCCAGCATCATCTGCAAAAAGCAACTCTCTGATCAGTACCCTCCTAATTTTGGTCTTAGCCTTCAATTATATTTATATATATATAAACACTATCTGAGAAAGAGAACAAATAAGACTTTGTCTAAACGAACATTGCTCCAGCAACGCACCTGAAGGGCGACATTAGTTAGTGAAATTATATATATAAGTAATTGTGATATGTATATAATATGTTTTATAAACTGTATGCATAACTTCATTTTTGTATTAATAATTGAATTGCAAAGGTGCAAGTATATATATAACTTTAGTTGTCACATTCCATAGTTATAAATCTCCTACAATTAGTTAATAACCTATTTAAGTTAACATCTATATTAGAAATGTAATTAGAAGATATCACTTGACCATATCATCGTGTAAACATAATCATTAATAAATTCATTTGTTTAAAATATCATTTCTAAACTAACCCAACCATTTAGAAACTAACATCATTTAATGTATCAAAATCATTATAAGGTAACTAATCCAATTTGCTTAAAGATAATTTTTTTAGTTAGATTATTTCCCTTAGGAGAAATTAATAACAGCACACCAAATTACATCACTGAATTAGAGTACTTAGTATTACAGGATCGGTAACAAACCATCCTCACAAACTTGTATATATTTGTATATTCACGACGCGTGCAAAGATAAAAGCACAGTAATTTGGCCTGAAAACGTGTATAATTCAGCCAAATCATTTAGTGTAAATATGTAATGTTCAAATTATTTGATATTATGAAACATATTTTAATGACGAATGAATGTTTTAGCGTGACAATGGTATGAAAGTGAATGAGAGATGTGAAAATGAGAGGAGAGGAAGAAGAAATTAGTAAAACATTGAAAGAGAGAGAAAGAGAGAGAAACTTAGCGGCGAATTATTCGTACACCGCTTTGGACGTCTTGTTTTGACTTGCCTGTGTCATTCTGTGTTACCAATGTGTTGTCAAATTTTAAATGTGTTACTGCTATACTTTAATAGTGTTAATATAGGAAAGTGCTTTGAGCATCTTGAAGCGGAATTGTGGTCATAAATAAGAATAACAAACATTTGTAGCCACAATAAACTGGTTTACGGCGATCAAAGGCATACACACATGTAGAGTAGAAACGCATACACAAGTAAGTGAATTAAGTACATTGTAGTTTATTAGAAAACACACAAACAAACAGGAAAACGTACACATAAAGGTTACAGACACAATTCGTTTCCAAAAACGGTAACTCAAAACAGGGGACAAAAATACTTCTTCAAAACTTTAATGTAACATTGAAAACATTGGTTTCACAAGCGGAAGCGAAAAGGTGAAAAGTAGAACGTAAATGTGTACGAGTCGAGTAGAGATAATTGGGAACATGAGCAATCATGTGTTGAACTCATAACAGAGTCAACTTGTATTGGGTTGTCATTTTGGGCAATATGAGGACAGGTCAAAAGACTTAAGTCAACGGGCAGAAGTCAGAGGACATAGGGTCACAGGACGGAAGTCAGGACATAAGTCATAAGACAACGGTTCCGGATCAAAACAATTCCCAAGAAATCTATAGCCTACTGTACTGATGCATTGGCTACTCAATTAGCTGAGTGAAGTAATGTGACAATGTGAGTACGGAAAGGAGACAGTTTGTTCTATCCCCAAAACAGAGGTCTACAACGTATCAGATCATTGACAAAAATTGGTCAGCCAATTTTTCAGTGACCATACAACGTGTTACAAGCATCGGTTAAAAGGTTGTAAAACTCACAGGGAGGACTAGAGCCTGTCAACAATCTGAATACCTGTTTACAGAGTAGAGAATAGAGGAAACAGAGTTAAGACAGAGACCATTAGGAAACACCAGACAGGGGAGACACAAGACCTATAAATAGCAACACGCATGTCCACCCACAGGGCACTTAGTACACCTGAGCGGGGGTTTCCCACACCATAGGAAACTCGCCTCTCGACAAGAGTACTAGTTACTCAAGGGAGCATTGCATGCCATGCACGCAAAACTCGCCAGCGCACGGACAAACCAGCATCCGTGTTTGAACAAGCAACTCGAAGCGTGGCTCAGACTGCGACTGAGACAGGATAGAGAACAGACGTGTTCCTTAGAAGTTTATCTACAATAGTGACTGTTAGGCTTTAGATTCCATTCTGTGTTTGATAGTATCAGTAGCAACCCTTCATTGCATCTATGTATTATACTGTGATATTAATATCAATTATTTATTCCGCTCGCGGAGCTTGGTTGTAACTAGCTCGAAATAAAACATGCATCCTTTTGCAAACGACACGAGTTATTAAGTTCGTGTAGTGCAAAAGTAGTGGTGTCCTGTAATACCTGTTGCGAACAAGTCGCTGACAATAATGTGTCCAGTCAGTGTAAAGTGTGTCCAGTCAGTGTACAATGTGTTCAGTCAGTGTACAGTGTGTCCAGTCAGTGTACAGTGTGTCCAGTCAGTGTACAGTGTGTCCAGTCAGTGTTTAGTGTACCCAGTAAGTGTATAGTGTGACCAGTTAGTGTATAGTGTGTCTAGTCAGTGTAAAGTATGTCCAGTCAGTGCAAAGTGTGTATAGTCAGTGTAAAGTGTGTCCAGTCAGTGTATAGTCTGTCCCGTCATTGTATAATGTGTCCATTCAGTGTATCGTGTGTCCAGTCACTGTGTAGTATTCAGTCAGTGTATAGTATTTCCAGTCAGTGTATAGTGTCCAGTAAGTGTATAGTGTCCAGCCAGTGTTTAGTGTCTCCAGTCAGTGTTTAGTATCCAGTCAGTGTATAGTGTGTCCAATCAGTGTATAGTGTGTCCAGTCAGTTTATAGTGTGTGCAGTCAGTGTATAGAGACCATAAGTGTATAGTGTGTCCAGTCAGTGTATAGTATCCAGTCAGTGTATAGTGTTTCCAGGCAGTGTATAGTGTCCAGTAAGTGCATAGTGTCTAGCCAGTGTACAGTGTTACCAGTCAGATTAAAATATGAGACAACTATATCACAGTCTGTACTTTGGCTAATCTTAAAGTGCACAGTGTCACTCTGCTGGTGCATTGTGTAGTCTCGATAGAATATCAGGAATTCGATTGCCTGTTCCTTTGATGTGGTGGATTTCAAAATCGAAGTCCTGCAAAATAAGGCACCATCTTGCTATTATATGATTGCTGGGATTCCCTTCTTTAATGACCAGCAGTGGCGAATTATCTGTGACGACAACGAAGTGGGTGCCAAGAAGGAACTTACGTAATCGAAGAACACAGAAAACTAACTTAATGCCTCTAATTCAGCTGTGGAATACGTTGTTTCGGCTGCTTTTAGCTTTCTGCTTACAAACGGAATCGGATGATTCACGCCCTCATATTCTTGCATTAGACATCCTCAAATCGCGACAGCACTTGAATCTGTGGTTATTATAAATGGTAAATCAATGTTTGGTAGTCTAAGGATGGGTGTTTTAGAAAATATAGATTTCAATTTGCAAATTGTATCTTCCAAACGGATACTCTTACAATTCCAAATAATACATAATTGTATGTTTATAGATGTAATAATAGTCCTAAACAATGTAAGAGCTGATATGAATTTACAATAGGCATCTATCAGGATCATATGAACAATGTTGCACCAATAGGAGTTAATGAAATGTATAATGGTTTTTCCAATTTTAATATGGCTCAATGTTAGCTGATATATGAGTGCGATGGTGAGTATAATTGATGCTTGGTTTGTTCTCATGATTGTGGTACAAGATCTATTTTGAAAGATATGTAGTGTTGTTGCAAGTTGTGTCGACAGCAAAAGTAGCAAGAGTGTCAGTAGTTTGTCTCTGTTCATTCTAATGTTTGGTGCATGTGATTGTCTTGTGTTCTTTGTTGAGTTGTGTGTTTCACAGAAATTGCTGTATTTGTCTGTTAAAATGGTAGATGGTGATTTTAAAACGATGCTAGCTTTTGTGCTGATGGATTTCAGCGAGCATCGTTTGGTGTTTCTGTTCATGCAATAAAGCGGTTTATTTGTATGCAATCGTTTCTGTTTTTAATTTTGTGTGAAGTTAATCGTTTGTGTTTGTTTATTTGCATACTGTTTGCTTGCATGATTGTTGTTTGATGATGTTACTTTCATATCTGCGTAATTTTCTTTAGAATTTGTAGACTAGAATTTTCTGTGTTGTTTCCGTTTCTGTTGTCTGTGTGATTGATCCATGATAGATTAGCGATACACACATATGAAGAAACATAATTGTTGTTAATACTTCTTTGTTAAGAGTAGTGTACATGGGATATTTTTGTATTTCTTGGTTATGTTTCTCGAATTAATAACATAACTGTTTATAGTTCCCAGAGAAACACAATATTCCGACTCATGTAGTTGGTACTTCTGAGTGTGACCAGTCAGTGTATAGTGTGTCCAGTCAGTGTATAGTGTGTCCAGTCAGTGTATAGTGTGTCCAATTAATGTATAGTGTGTCCAGTCCGTGTATAGTGTGTCCAGTCAGTTTATAGTTTCCAGTAGGTGTATAGTGTGTCCAGTCAGTGTATAATGTGTCCAGTCAGTGTATAGTGTGTCCAGTCAGTGCATAGTGTGTCCAGTCAGTGTATAGTGTGTCGAGTCAGTGTATAGTGTGTGTATAGTGTGTCCAGTCAGTGTATAGTGTGTCCTGTCAGTGTATAGTGTGTCCAGTCAGTGTTTAGTGTGTCCAATCAGTGTATAGTATCCAGTCAGTGTATAGTGTATAGTCAGTGTATAGTGTCTCCAGTCAGTGTTTAGTATCCAGTCAGTGTATAGTGTGTCCAGTCAGTGTATAGTGTGTCCAGTCAGTGTATAGTGTGTCCAGTCAGTTTATAGTGTGTCCTGACAGTGAATAGTGTGTCCAGTCAGTGTATAGTGTGTCCAGTCAGTGTATAGTATCCAGTCAGAGTATTGTGTGTTCAGTCAGTGTATAGTGTGTCCAGTCAGTTTATAGTGTGTCCTGACAGTGTATATTGTGTCCAGTCAGTGTATAGTGTGTCCAGTCAGTGTATAGTGTGTCCATTCAGTGTCTAATGTGTCCAGTCAGTGTATAGTGTGTCAAATCAGTGTATACTGTCCAGCTTGTGTATAGTGTATCCAGTCTGTGTATAGTGTGTTCAGTCAGTGTATAGTGTGTCCAGTCAGTGTATAGTGTATCCAGTCTATGCATAGTGTATCCAGTCTATGCATAGTGTATCCAGTCTATGCATAGTGTATCCAGTCTATGCATAGTGTATCCAGTCTGTATATATTGTGTCTAGTCAGTGTATAGTGTGTCCAGTCAGTGCATAGTTTGTCCAGTCAGTGTATAGTGTGTCCAGTCAGTGTATCTTGTGTCCAGTCAGTGTATAGTGTGTCCAGTCAGTGTATATTGTGTCCAGTCAGTGTATAGTGTGTCCAATCAGTGTATAGTGTGTCCAGTCAGTGTATAGTGTGTCCAGACTGGGTATAGTGTATTCAGTCAGTGTATAGTGTATCCAGTCTATGCATAGTGTATCCAGTCTGTGCATAGTGTATCCAGTCTATGTATAGTGTATCCAGTCTATGCAAAGTGTATCCAGTCTGTGTATATTGTGTCCAGTCAGTGTATAGTGTGTCCAGTAAGTTTATAGTGTGTTCAGTCAGTGTATAGTGTGTCCAGTCAGTGTATCTTGTGTCCAGTCAGTGTTTAGAGTGTCCAGTCTGTGTATAGTGTGTCTAGTCAGTGTATAATGTATCCAGTCAGTGTATAGTGACCAGTAAGTGTATAGTGTGTCCAGTAAGTGTATAGTGTGTCCAGTCAGTGTATAGTTTGTCCAGTCAGTGTATAGAGACCAGTAAGTGTATAGTGTATCCAGTCTGTGTATAGTATCCAGTCAGTTATAGTTTGTCCATGTCATTGTATAGTATGTCCATTCAATGTATAGTGTGTCCAGTCAGTGTATAGTGTGTCCAGTCAGTTTATAGTGTGTCCCTTCAGTGTATAATGTGTCCAGTCAGTGTATAATGTTTCCAGTCAGTATATAGTGTGTCCAGTCAGTATATAGTGTGTCCGGTCAGTGTATAATATGTCCAGTCAGTGTATAATGTGTCCAGTCAGTGGATAATGTGTCCAGTCAGTATATAGTGTGTCCAATCAGTATATAGTGTGTCCGGTCAGTGTATAATGTGTCCAGTCAGTGTATAATGTGTCCAGTCAGTGGATAATGTGTCCAGTCAGTATATAGTGTGTTCAGTCAGTATATAATGTGTCCGGTCAGTGTATAATGTGTCTAGTCAGTATATAGTGTGCCCAGTCAGTGTATAATGTGTCCAGTCAGTTTATAGTGTGTTTCTTCAGTGTATAGTGTGTCCAGTCAGTGTATAATGTATGTGTCCAGTCAGTATATAGTGTGTCAAGTCAGTGTATAATGTGTCCAGTCAGTTTATAGTGTGTCCCTTCAGTGTATAATGTGTCCAGTCTGTTTACAGTGTGTCCCTTCAGTGTATAGTGTGTCCAGTCAGTGTATAGTGTCTCCACTCTGTGTATAGTGTCCAGCCAGTATATATTGTGTGCAGTCAGTGTATAGTGTGTCTAATCAGTGTATAGTGTGTCCAGTCAGTGTACAGTGTGTCCAGTCAGTGTATAGTGTGTCCAGTCAGTGTATAATGTGTCCAGTCAGTGTATAATGTGTCCAGTCAGTATATAGTGTGTCCAATCAAATATTAATGTATCATTTGATAAAACTCATCAGCAGGCATGACTAAATATCATCCAGGAAATAGTATAATTTCTGATGAAGGGTGAGATTTCCCTGTAATGTCATTTTTGTTAAATCTGTGAATGTATTCTGTGTAAATCACCTACACAGGCATAATTGTCATTCCTATAATTATGATGTGTAGGATGAGTGATTGTGAAAGGTGATATTTCATTGTGATATCAATGATGGTAAACATTTAAGTTATCATTTGGAAATCACATAAGTATAATTACCCACCTTACATGCCAGTATGAAGGATGTGTGATGAATAATTCCTATATGATCATCCATACCGATACGAATGTGTCTATAGACTGAGTGAAATGATCATCCATGCATAGGAATGATGTCTGAAGTGAGTGAATTGACCCCGCATGTTCAGATGGATATGTTGACTGATGCATGAGGAGTTTGAGTGAGTGAGTGAATTTACAGGCTGAGAGAAAGGGAGTATAGGCTAACAATCAGTCTCATGATAGAAGGCAACTTGATGTGTAATGCCATGACTATCACCAGATAACTTGTTCGGCGTAACCCATAAACTAAATAATAATTTAGTACACTCCGGCGCATAACAACACTTTGTATACAATATCATTCATGCTATAATTTTCTAGTTTGTGTGCTAAGTATGACACAACCAATATCATATAGTACGCATATTACCAGCATCTGTGTTTGGAATTTAAGCAAATTGAAGAGAATTAACTAGGTACAGAATGGGATGGGAAACATAGTTGTCAATTCCAAATCAATCAAGGTATTACTTAATCGGTAGACCTGAGGACAGGCATAGGTGAAGATGAAATTGCACATCTGTTAGTCTAAAACTTGAACACCATATAATGGAAGATGAGATGGAGAGCAAAAATTATGTGTGGATAACTATTTGAGAGCACCTAGACTCTTTACCTTCCACTGTTTATTTTCCTAGGATCACAATTTTTTTAGGTATCTGATTTGTGTTGTTCTTGAGAAAAATATAGAACATTTCAGTTCTGATTTTCATATTGCTAATACTTTTAGGTTTATGATGGATGCTTGTCATCAAGCGATGCTACAGGCATTATGGGATAAACTTCTCTCGCACCACACAAAAAGATTTGTCAGTCGTACGAGAGGAATTGATTACACATTTTATTGCCACTGGCTCTTTACATTACATAAATGCACAAAACTGTCTCTAATGAATCACACATGAACACACAGAATTTCCTATCACTAGTCGTCCCTAGCCCTACTGCTAAATCTATCTACTCATCTAAAGAAATACGCATCGACGCTAAGCGATGTGTTCCCTACGAAGTCTGTCCCCAGTCTGACGATTCTCCGCGTGCTGTGTAATCAGCACGCGGAAGGACCTCGTGCGCACTTCGGCTTTTGCGTGCTACATCATTCAACACGCTTAGAGTGGTAGTCTGCTCTTGAGTTCGATTCTAGTGCTTGGTGTCCATCATGTTGGCGTGATTACACCGTGACCAGAGTGCTTACTCTCTGGTTGACACCTCCGTGTCTCATGCGAGAACTGTTTGACAGTTCCCCTTCCTATCCACTCCCTACACCTACCCTGCCCTCATGTGGGGCCACTGGGTTACCTCTAATCTACTTGAGGTAGACCATTCATTCCGGGTGGTCTTCCCTCCTATCTATTTTAGTCTTTGACACACACCCTCCCCTCCTGTGTTGCGTTACAAACTTTGACTCCTGGTTGTGACGCAAGAGGTTTCTAAAAATTAGTGTATCTAATTTTTGTCAAAGACTACTGATAACTTGGTTCTGGGTAACTCAATAGACCTCTACTGACTATTGTCACAATGTAGTATTACTTTACTTGGCTACTGGTGATCGCCACAAACTTGTTTGGTTGGCGTGAGCCCTCTTCTCAATCGCAATATTATATTTATTAGAGGTTTGTCTGAACCGGACCATTGTCTTATAAGACCTGCCCTCACATAGCAAATTAACTCACTACCCATACAAAGTTGATTTTCTTAGGATCAACACACGAATTGCTTCATGTCCCCCATATAATATTAAACAACCCTTGCACAAGCTGTGTGCGACAGGCTTTACCTATCTCGCTTCCGCGTGTAAAGTTATCTTTCACTGTTAAGTTAGTGTTTTGCTGTCTATTGTGACCCCTGACCCGGAGTTATCTCCCTTGTTTTAAAAATTGTATGCACTTTACATGTTTGTTTTTCTGATTGTTTGCGTGTTTGGATGTAACTAATATTATAATTTACCTTCTAACATGTGTGTATGTCTGTAATTTGTATGTAAGTTAGTTTTCAAGTGCCATAATTCGGTTAAATGTGGCCACAAACAAGTGTATACCACTAATTCGTGACTACGTTTCCGTCTTATGAGACTTAAAATACTTTCTCTAGCGTCTACACTAAACTACACACAAGACATTCGAGACAGTATATCTCAACATTGAAAGCACACGCTTGACGCAGACAAATAATTCAAAGTCGCGCTGAGCGGCAGAAAAAAATCAGCTGGTTATCCTCACTCTCCATTGTATATTTTCCATTTTCTCTTCCCTTTCACACTTCTGTCACACATCTTTTATTCTCCCATTTATTTTTAAAGAAAAATTATTTAAAAACCTTGAAGTGACTCTGTACAAGTTTGGCTCAGTATGAAAAGAGTTGAGCTTAATGACTGTGCGTAACTTACTGCACGAGTCATGTATTTACAAAATATTTACATGGATGAAATACGGTTGATAGTTTTACCCTGATAATACTAACCACTTCATTCTACTGAAATACTACTACTAATTCTATAACTATATATTTTCTAATGTGTTGCACACGATCAAACTACATTAAGAGAAGTAATCTAACTAACTAACAAAATGACAATGATGTGAGATGAGTTATGTATCTTTCTGAAATGAGTAATATGAAAATGTAACAAAATTATAATTTATGGGTTAAAAAGAAAAAAAGAAAAAAAAAATTATTATAAAAAAAAATGATTTAATGTCTACATGAAAAAAATATGATTAATAATTTTACTATATATGGTGTAAATGATGTATGTTCATTTGTATAATCCTATAAGGTATAAACTACTTTTAATCCTAAATGATGAGGTTGTTAAAGTGTTCATCAAGATCAAATGAAATAAAGTGAAATGACATGAACTAAATGGTACTGTTCCTATCTACACTTTTTATCCTAGTCTTTAATTAGCTGTTATTAAGTTTAAAGTACTATCCTAATGTACTTTTATCCTAAGTAAGTGGGTAAATTAGTGATTTATCTAAACTACAAAAAAAAATCTATTATATTTCCTAAATCTAATCTATATTAAAGTAACTAATCTAACTATTTGAATAACGAAGACACAAACAATAGATTGCACGATTTATTGCCTGGCATATTTCGCTGCATCTCGTCAGGTACATACTGCAGAAAACACACAACTTACGTGAAATTAACTAGATAAATCCTTCAATTTGAAATATACACATATTCGCACAGTAATGTCACTTATCTACCACGGTAATTTTAAGCTGACTAACATGTCTTTCTGTTTACACAATTCTGGCTTGCGTTGATAGATCATAATTGCTTCTGCAAATTTTAACTAGCGAGTATTTTGTGTTCTAAACAACACGCGAAATGCAGTGTCTCTGGACACAACGTGGCCACTGGCGACAATGTGTCTGCCGATTGAAGACGCCGGGAGCTTCCGGTGTGTCGGCTCCTCGCGGCTAGCATCTCCTGTGTGTTGTATCTTGTTGACCCATTGAGGTATGTGTTCTGACACACGTTTGTTAAGCTGTCTCTCCGTTCGACCAATGTAAACGGCCTGGCATCTACATGTGAATTGGTAAATACAATTGTTTGTGGCGTACAGAGGAACAGGCTCTTTGACTGTTGGTGTAGGAATGGGTACGGTTTTACATCTAATGACTGGAGTTGCCGCACAGAATGTTCGACCTACTGCTGTAGTAAGCCGGTTGTGTGTTTTCTGCAGTATGTACCTGACGAGATGCAGCGAAATATGCCAGGCAATAAATCGTGCAATCTATTGTTTGTGTCTTCGTTATTCAAATTCACTACGGGAAAACATTGTTTTAATCTAACTATAATTTATCACTATATTAAAACTATGTTATAATACATATCACATTCAATAAATATATATATATATACATGGTATTTAACTACCTCAGGTTAGTTGTTGCCATACCGTTTAGAAATTGCATTTGTTGGCACAGTTCATAGATATACAATTGTCCTGGGTATATTAAATACACTACACAGTCATACTTGTGTTTTATGGGTATTCATCCACTTGTAGAGTCCGTTGTTGTCGTAGCCCTGTATATTCGTGTCTGTTATGTATGCATTGTTCTGATACTGTTCTTCCATGATTAACACAGGTGATTCACCGGAACACGAATGGAGCATAGTACGTAACAAGCTGTCTATGTACACACGGTGATTCACTTGTTCTTGGAGCACAGTTCTTATTCTGCTGTCTACGGACACATGGTGGTTCACTGTTCTTAGCACACAGTCCTGATTATGATGTCTATGTATTACATAGGATATTTTACACAGGATATTCTAAGTGTACTAAATTACCTTATTTTACAATACATTTTCATGTGGAGTATCAGGTATTTCTACCTCAGATGGTCGACTAAGGGTATCAGCAAAAATGTTGTCCCTACCCTTAATATGCTCTATACTAAAAGTATAATTTTGTAATATTAACGATCACCTGTAGATGCGGTCATTGCGATGCACTCCACTTTGTATGACCGTGATTGGGGAGTTGTCGGTCTGTACTACGAAGTGATTACCCGCTAGAAATCGATGCAACTTCCTTACTGCATAGATGACGCTTAGGGCTTCCAACTCTGATATGGAATATCTGGACTCAGCAGGTGTTATCTTGCGGCTCACGTAGCAAATTGGATGGAAGATGCCGTCGTAAAACTGGCCTAGTACTGCAGCGATGGAAATCCTGCTGGCATCTGTCCTAAGATAATAAACGAGCCTCGGATTAGGCAAACGCAGGATTGGTACATTACTAAATAGGAGTTTCATTTTTAACAATGCAGAAATTAATAATGCATCTTTGACATCTAATTTTACTGATGCTTTCAGAACATTTGAAAATACACTTGTGATTTCAGCTAAGTTCGGTATGAACTTACTATAATAATTTACTAAACCCAAAAGGCTCCTGACCTGCTTCTTTGTTGTAGGCATGGTCAGGTTCATAATTTTTGTAACAATTCTATTGTCAGTTTTTAGTTGTCCTTGTGAAATGACATGACCCAAAAAATCAATTTCTTTTAGGCCCAGTTCCACTTTGCTCGGTTTCACAGTGAGACCGAAGAGTCGCAACCTATCGAAGACATGTCTTAGTTTCAGTAAATGTGTTGTCCAGTCATCTATATGGACACAAATATCATCTATATATGTCACCGTATTCGTCACTCCATGTAGTAAATCTCTAGTTTGGCGTACGAAAGTGGCAGGAGCGTTACGAAGTCCGAAAGGAAGAAACCGCCACTCATAAAGACCTAAAGGTGTTGAGAATGCAGTAAGATGGATGGATTGAGTCTGCATAGGGACCTGCCAATATCCCTTAGTGAGGTCTAATTTAGAGAAGATTTTGGATGTGGACATATCAAGGATAAGATCTTCGCAGGAAGGAATTGGTTCTGCGTCGATCTTAGTAACATTGTTGAGTTTTCTATAGTCCACACAGAGACGAATTGTGGAGTCTTTTTTCTTGACCAAGACGATTGGAAAGGAGTACTCAGATGTAGATTTCTGGATGATTCCACTAGCTTCTAAATTAAGAATTTCCTTATTTAGACTTTCTCTGTAGCTAAGTGGGATCGAGTACGGCCTGCATTTGATAGGCTTAGAGTCCGAAAGAAGGATGGAGATGCGCATTATTCTTGGATGTACAAGAGATACAGCATGCAGGGCGATGCGCTACCTTCTTGATTTTCCAACCATTGAAGAGAGAATGCAAGTTTGCAGGGCACGCGCCTACCTCAGAATTAACGCAAACACACAGCATCCACTGCATAGTGAAATTAGGAAGGTGAAGGGCAGCAGGTTAAAAAGAGGACGGGTTGATGGTTGGATGGGTCAAGCCGAGGACATTCTTCAACAGGTGTGTTCACTTGAGGACTTAGAACCTGGCGAGGAGTGGGTGCAAGTGCCAACAGACTTCTGCACATCCTTTTCAGTTTGCATCCAACTAGATAGAAAATGCAGACAAGAAAATCCGGCTGCTGTTGAGGCTGAAGTACAAGCGTTGATTTTCGAGAATTCGCTAGACAGTGACGCGGTCATCTACACAGATGGGTCGGTCATCCGA
Organism: Cepaea hortensis; assembly: GCA_963921405.1. NCBI lineage: Eukaryota > Metazoa > Mollusca > Gastropoda > Stylommatophora > Helicidae > Cepaea > Cepaea hortensis. The sequence continues at coordinate 1,179,446 of OY992896.1, read as the reverse complement.
CATGTGAGAAGCTCATGGGCCTTTACAGCTCGGGCCGGAGGGAGAATTGTGAAGGAGGACTCTGGTGCTTTCACTGAAACCACAAGTAGCCTGACCATGGAAGTCATGGCAGTAAGTAAAGCAATAACATGGCTCGAGACACAGACATTCACTAGGGCTTGTTTCCTTAGCGACTCAATGAACATGATCAAGAGGATAGAGGAGGGGTCGATCCGAAGAGAATGGTTGCTGCCTCTGAAGCGGTCTCGGCTGGCAAAGATTAGTTTCATCTTCGTGCCAGGGCATGCGGGAGTACAAGGAAATGAGCGGGCTGAGAAGCTCGCAGGTGAGGCTACTGTTGAGGGCGGACGCGCCATGGACCAGGCTGACATTCTGAATGCTCTACGAGAAGTGAGACTTTTGCAAGAACCAAGTGATGACTGTGAATCTACAACAATGGCCAGACTGCGAGAGCAGCAAATTAAAAGAGGGGTGGCCAAACAAGAACACTACGCAGGAAGCCAAAGAAGATTGATAAACCAACACAGAACTGGCGTCGTTAGCCGCTACACGCTGCGGGATTTGCTGAGGAGGGGATCCGAGCACTTATGGACTGAATGGTCCGATGTGCAACGAGGATGATCTGTCGACTAACTAACTAACTAACTAGAAGGATGGAGTGCTCGATCCTGTCCGTCCTACCTGGAATGTCGGAAAATATGTCCTTATATTCCGTCACTAATTCTATTGTCTGTCGTCGTTGTTCTTCTGTTAGTCCCGGTTCTAACCGTATACAATCTAATGTCGCAGTGTTGTCTACAATTGGAACAGGTAGTTCCATCCCGTCGTCGTCTACCTGATTCAGTATGGTTGTGGTGCTAAGTGCGTTTTCTGTATGCTCACTAGGTGTATGCATATCGTCGGATTTGCCAGTCTCGCTACCTAGTGTAGTTGCGTTGTGTATGTCCGTCGTCTCATCAATAGGTGTGGGTGCATTGTGTTCGTCTGTCTCTAATTCTGTCTCTTGTCGTGAAAAGTAGGGTTTCAACATGTTGATATGAAATATCTTTAAGTGTCCGTTTATCGATATTTCATAATCGACATCTGAAATTTTTCGTACCACTTTGAATGACCCTTGCCATGAGGTCAATAATAAATTCCGTTTGTCTGGGAGTAAAAGCAGTATGTCTTGATCTGGTTCAAGATTAATAGTCCTCGCACCTCTATTTGCGTATTGGCGGTAGATTTGACCCTTCCTCTCCAAAGCTGCCTTGGCTATGATACACGATTTCATAATTTTATCTCGTGTTTCTGTTACCATCTCATAAGATGTTTTAGGGGTTTGAATTTCAATCGCATTCGTTACTAACTGATGGTAAATTGTTAGGGGTCCCCGTGGGTTAGCCCCGTATACTAATTCAAACGGTGAGAAACCCGTGCTTGAATGGGGAATCTCCCGATAGGCGAATAGCACTGTTGGCAACAGTGTATCCCAATTAGCTGGGTTTTCTGCTGTCACCTTAGCCAGCATATGCTTTAGGTCCCCGTTAATTTTCTCTAATATTCCATTGCTGGCTGGATGATAAGCTGTTGTAAAATGCTGTTTAATTCCTAACATTTTCGTAAGGGCTTGCGTTGCAGCCGATATGAGTTGGGTTCCACGGTCGGATAAGATGGTACGTGGAAATCCGAATCGTGAGAACAAGTGTAGAAATACATTGGCAATGTCTTTGGAGGTGATGTATTTCAAAGCTACTGCCTCAAACCACCTTGAACATAGGTCTACTAGCGTTAAGATGAAGCGATTTCCTTTGCCGGACACCTGGTTCAGGGGTCCAACAATATCCACCGCCACACTTTCAAATGGCCTAGAGGTCAGTGTTGAAGGTTGTACTTCAGCTGTAGGATGTTTACCCTTACGTACTAGTTGTTGACAGACATTACATGAACGACAAAATACTTTTATGTCATTACAATAAAAATGAGCCTGAATTCTGGCCCTGGTTTTGTCGTATGCAAGGTGACCAGCAAACGGTGACTCGTGTGCAATCTTTAGCACAGTTTGGCGGTGTTGTACAGGTAACACCGTTTGCTGAATCTCATGGTTGCCAGTTGTATAATAACGAGTGAGGATACCATTATTAAGTCTAAAGAACCATGATGCGTTTTTTGTTACTTTGGCTTTTTCTTTTAATAATTTTAGATATGGAGACACACTCGGATCAGCTTTTTGCTGGTCTATGAAATTTTGTCTGGTGGTATCATCCGTGCTAGTTGGTGATAGCAACAGTAGTCTTTCCTCCTGTAGTGTGTCTTGGTGCTTAATAGTATCTGCTCTGGTTGTTGCATTAGCTGCATTTAATTTTTCCCATGCAGCTATTTCTTCGTTAGTGCAATGCTTCATTTGGGGTAAGCATCCCAAAATTAAGTCACTACAAGGGTTATCTAATATCGCACATGTACAGGTACCAGAAAGGAAAGGAGTGTTAATACGGGCTCTTGCCAACGGGTAAATTTCAATATTACCCGAAAAGGTTCGGCATTTGACTGAGTCACCTGTATAATCATTTGGATTAACCAGTTCCTTTCTAAGACCGATAAGAGTGCTACCACTGTCAAGCAAACATTGGCATGGTATTTCGTTGACCAATGCATTGTGGAACACCAAATTGCCTCTGTAGGCTAATGCTGCATTTACACTCTCAGTGGAAAATGGTACTGTGTGTCCACATTCTAATTTCCCGTCTGCATGAATATTGGTGACATCGCTCACATCTGTCAAAGCTTAAAATATCGTTTACACAACACACATCTTCAGATTGATTAACAGGTAATTCATTCTCGACCTCACACTCAGTCTCACTGCCACTATCAGAAGATGTATCAATCAAAATTGCACTGTTGGCCTTCATTCTTTGGCGGCCTAGGCACTTATTGGAATAATGCCCGTAGCTGGAACAGAAGAAACATTTGATTGCACGCCTGTATGCATTTCTTTTGTTTTGTTGTTTCTTAATGACCATCTCAAGATGTGTCGGATAGTTTGGTGATTTATCACACATAGCGTAAGTATCATGAAAAAGTTGGCAATACACACATTTAGGCAATTTTTGATCTTTCTTGTCGACTCTCTGAAATGGTTTTTTATTGCTACGATAGCTTTTAGGTTGGTCCTTAACAAAAGAGACTATTTCAGAGTCGATGTTTGATGTTTTAAAAATTTCTCTATTTGAGGAAAAATATGCGGAGCCTTTCTTCTCGAATTGTTCTATTGTTTCGATATCTGACTGCTGAAGGAACTTAGCGAAAGGAGTAGGGACTGTGGATATGACTTTATCCATTGCTATTAAATTTTTAAGTTTCTCATAGTCCTTTCCTATTTTTGCTGCACTAAGCCATCTATTCAGCACGCTTTGGACATTCGAGACATAATCGATGAAGGTCTCGCTTGGTTTTGGTCTTAAGTTAGAAAACTGCACTTAATACCCAGGGGCATCAAGTAAAAAATGTTGCATTATCCTATCGTGAATGTACTGATAGTTAGATCTAAGATCAGTTGGTATTGATTCAATAACTTTAAGGGGCTCCCCACTGAGGTTTTTCAAGTAGATCATGGCCCACATATCGATTGGTACTTGATGGTATTTAAGCTGATATTCGACATTTTCTGTCCAAGCTGATATGGAATCTTCTTTACAGAATGGCTTAATAATATGTTTGTATTTATTAAGTTTATTCTCTTCTTGCTGACTCTTTAGTTTTGTAGCGGAGATCTCTAAGTGTGAATCTACTTCCATACCTTTCATCTTTAACTGTGTCTCTGATTCAATTTGTATTTGTTTTTCTTTCACTCTAGCCATTTCATCTATCTCTCTTTGCTTCAACTCTCTGTCTTGATCTAATTGTTTTTCTTTGATTTCTAACTCTTTTTGTTTAATCTCTAATTCTTGTGCTAACTGTTTGTGTTTAGTTTCTTCAGCTAATTGTGCCTCCTTGTGTTTTATTTCTAACTCCTTTTGTTTTGTTATTTCAGCTAGTTCTACAATCTCCTTCTGGTGTTGTCTCTCTCGTGCACGTTCATCTCTCTCAGCATCTTTTACTTCCCTAAATTTTTGATCAGCATATTGCTCTAATTCCTTTCCGGTGTATCCTAATTCCTTGCCTGCTTGTATGTAATCAGCTAAAGTTGACATTGTGTTAGATAATTAGCTAGAGTTGACAGGCACTCAAATATTTACTCAGGTATATTAGATATGTTGAGTTTTTAAATGCCTGCGTACAAAAAAATACTATCAGATTACACCCTGAAAAAGAGATGCATTATTAATTATATTGCATTCAAACTAATTTGGGTATACTCATCTCAACAATCCAAAACCATCAGATACAATCGTTTGGCACTTCAGGTACAATCGCTTGGCACCTCGACATACACCTTGTGTTACTTCTCTAAACAGCTCTTGTTAATCTGGTTTACAAGAGCATCAATAATTAACCATATGTAAACGACATATGACTTTAGACACTCGTTAGACGTTTACAATCACATGCCCCCCGGACAACACAATGTGGTATAGTAAATAGTAAATGTCACTGTCCTGTCTTCGTTCTAATGTCTTCTGCGTTTCCTAACTATTGCTGTTTATTTTATGGAAGTGATGTGCAGACGGAATCTTATTTGCATAACGAAAGTAGTGCCATCGTGACGGTAGAAAATAGAAGAAATCTACAAATAATAAAATAACTGCTTTGAAATAAATATAAAGGTAATATTAATGTTCAAATAAATAAATATATTCAATAAATAGCTTGTATAAACAAATAATATTCAATATAAGCCACAGATTCAGGCGAGCAGCCGCTTGGCGATTTGTAAACAATCTGTCGCTGATTGCAAATGGCGTAGGGCAGCTGTTTGTCAACCGCGATACGTCACAGGCGCACCGCTATTTTTAGATTGGAAAAATCGATATTGTCGCCGGCTCATTTCTTGTGTATTGCTCCGCCGTGAATCATTTTTGATAAATACTCATAAATAAATCAATGATTGTAGAAATAAATGATACAAAACTATAATAATAATACTTACAGATCAGAAGGAAACATGTTTATACCGCACAAAACGTTTCAATAAGCATAAATAAATGTTAATCGGTCACGATGGGCACAGCTCGCATTTTGTTCTAGTCTGCACACGCTATTTTACACTAACACAAATTAAACCCCGTGATTAACTGACAGTAATACTATTTTAGAGCCGTGGGTGAGTATTTTAGCTTGAACAATTGTCCAAGCCACACTTCTGACACCACTTTTATCCTAGCCTGTCATCAAGCGATGCTACAGGCATTATGGGATAAACTTCTCTCGCACCACACAAAAAGATTTGTCAGTCGTACGAGAGGAATTGATTACACATTTTATTGCCACTGGCTCTTTACATTACATAAATGCACAAAACTGTCTCTAATGAATCACACATGAATACACAGAATTTCCTATCACTAGTCGTCACTAGCCCTACTGCTAAATCTATCTACTCATCTAAAGAAATACGCATCGACGCTAAGCGATGTGTTCCCTACGAAGTCTGTCCCCAGTCTGACGATTCTCCGCGTGCTAATTACACAGCACGCGGAAGGACCTCGTGCGCACTTCGGCTTTTGCGTGCTACATCATTCAACACGCTTAGAGTGGTAGTCTGCTCTTGAGTTCGATTCTAGTGCTTGGTGTCCATCATGTTGGCGTGATTACACCGTGACCAGAGTGCTTACTCTCTGGTTGACACCTCCGTGTCTCATGCGAGAACTGTTTGACAGTTCCCCTTCCTATCCACTCCCTACACCTACCCTGCCCTCATGTGGGGCCACTGGGTTACCTCTAATCTACTTGAGGTAGACCACTCATTCCGGGTGGTCTTCCCTCCTATCTATTTTAGTCTTTGACAATGCTAAAATTTCAGATAGTGGTCATTATCCAGACCTGACTTTGTGAATGCAGCACTTTGTGAAAGTAGTAGTAGCAGCTTGACTAAATGCAGTAGCCACTTAACTGAGTGAGGCAGCTGACATAGTGAGGCCAAATACTATTCCACAGCAACTTCCTGCCAATTTTCACCACCTTTTCCAGGATAGGTATCACATATACTTTTGTCTAGGTATAGTGTGGAGGAAACACAGTGAGCCATAATAAATCTAATCAGGGAAAAACATAAAAGAACACTCAAGAATATAGTCTACACCGACTGAATGCTACGGAGATCCAAGAACAGGCCAACCTGGGTGTACCCATTTTCTTTCCACAGATTAGAATTTGGCCAGCAGAAGAGGCCCAATAATTAGAAGTAAAACCGGTTGCAACACTGAGGACAATGTATGATACAGTGGCACAGCCAGGAGATAGATAATTAGATAGAGATGAATATGTAAATAATCTTGTAATTGTACTGCATTGATTGTTGCATGTTATTACATGTATAATCAATAACTCCATTTTATATATATATATATATATATATATATATATATATATATATATATATATATATATATATATATATATATATATATATATATATATATATATATATATATATATATTAGGGCCGTACCGGATTCAAATTTTTCAAATCCGGCCGGAGCCGGATTTGGCCAGATTTATAAAGTGAGATCCGGCCGGAGCCGGATTTGGCCGGATTTATGAAATGAGATCCGGCCGGAGCCGGATTTACAAATAAATAAAATAAAAATAAAATAACGTACTACATCACTTGTCTTAGTTGAGTGGAGTCACTCGACTGTTCATTACTGCAGTTCATTACTATATTCATGACAATGATGACATATACTCATATTAAATCATTTAAATGTAAAATAATTACATTTACATTAGAATAAGTAATATTAAGTTCCATAAGTTCAAGATGAAACATAATACATAAGCACATAATGCTAATTTAGTAATTTTAATTTTTAGTTTTCAGTTTTTAGTTTTCACATTGTTTTCATTTAGCAAATTGGCAGCTCAGTTACAACTCACAACAACAGTACATTGAACATATTGAATTTATTGAAATACATTCATTCAGTAATTTCACTATTTCAGTCAGTCAGTCTTCATTATGGCTGTGAAGTTGAACTCTCAGAGTCAAGAAGGGACGAGTTGTATTTCAGGAAAATCAACGTCTCCGCATTTTGTGTTAAAAGGCTTCTACGGTGGTCAGTGATAATGTCTCCTGCAGTACTGAACAGCCTTTCCGATGGCACACCTGTAGGTGGTGGTGCAAGAAATGCCTGCGCCAGTCTAGCCATACTTGGAAATCTGTGCTTATTGGCATGCCACCATGAAACTGGATCTGACTGTCAAGTTTAAAGTGGCTCTGACAGGTACTCTGTCACCTCAGTGTTAATGCTATTGCCTTCGGAACTTGCAGAACGATCTGTGGTGGTATTTTCCTCGACAATTGTGTCAAAACAGCTCCAAAGGCTGGACTCGTACTGTGTGGCAGTGCTCACAGAAGTCAAAACACTAGTACTACTACTACTACTAGTAGCTGATGGATCCTGTGGACTGACTGTGTTTGCCGAATAAATAATGGAGTTAGCTGCTAACAGCAGATGGGCTCGTGCATCACTTCTACCACGTTCGGAGAAGAAGCACAGCTTGCATCGAGGATCTAGTAGTGTGGCACAGGTGTAAATACTGTTGGATTCAATGTCCGCAAATCTGCTGCTAACAGCTTCAAGCAAAGCTGCTTTCATAGTTTTGATCCCAGCATCACTACCTTCTTTGTGGAGGAAAGCCATGAGTGTTTTCACTAGGGCTGTACCGGATTCAAATTTTTGAAATCCGGTCGGAGCCGGAGCCGAAGCCGGATTTGTAAAAATGGCCGGATTCCAAATTTTCCGGAGCCGGAGGCCGAAATCCGGTACACCCCTAATATATATATATATATATATATATATATATATATATATATATATATATATATATATATATATATATATATATATATATATATATATATATATACACACAAAATCACAAATACTGAAGTATTGGAAAGATCAGGTTGTGTGACAGTTTATTCCATGCTCAGTCTTCGTAGACTTAGATGGATAGGACATCTTAGGAGGATGGATGATGGTAGAATACCAAAGGATATCTTTTTTGGTGAATTACATATGGGTAAGAGATCTCAGGGTCGGCCTCTACTACGATACAAAGATGTGTGTAAGCGGGACATGATTGATACAGGCATTGATAATGCACATTGGGAGCAAGTCGCCGCTGAACGTGTTGCATGGAGGGCAAATATCAGAAATGGAATAAAGTCAAGGGAGAAAATTATTGCAGAAAAGTCACACACCAAGCGTTTGAGACGTAAGATGGTGCATGATGGTGGAAATGACCACGTGTTCACATGCACCCACTGTGAACGGACATTTACAGCGCAAATTGGCCTTATCAGTCACACTCGCTACCGCCATAGTTAAAAGTTATTATGCCTTTTTAAAGCACAAACTATCGTCTGTCAAGACGGCAAGGTGCCAATGTATGTGTGTATGTATATATATATATATATATATATATATATATATATATATATATATATATATATATATATATATATATATATATTGGAATTTAAGACTGGCAAGAGAAGGTCCACCAGAGAGACGAATGGAGACGGATTGTATCTGCAGCAAAGAACCTCAATGGCCCGGAACGCTGAAGAAGTAGAAGAAGAAGAAGAAGAAGAAGAAGAAGAAGAAGAAGAAGAAGAAGAAGAAGAAGAAGAAGAAGAAGAAGAAGAAGAAGAAGAAGAAGAAGAAGAAGAAGAAGAAGAAGAAGAAGAAGAAGAAGAAGAATAAGAAGAATAAGAAGAATAAGAAGAAGAATAAGAAGAAGAAGATATGTGTATATATATATATATATATATATATACACACACACACATATATATATATATATATATATATATATATATATATATATATATATATATATATATATATATATATATATATATATATATATATATACACACATATATACATATATAATAAATGATGAAAATTACGGGTTATTTTCTCTTTTGAGGGTTCTCTTGTCATAGTAAAATTGTTGTAAGCAATTACCCTAGATTAATTATTTAGTTGGTAGAGGAGAGGCAAGTAACCACCTCTAAGGACTTTGGGATACTCAGTAGAAAATGTCATTGTTTTCCTGGAAGTATTCTTTGGTTCTCCAAAACTCTATTTAATGGTCTCAAATCATTAAGCCATTAACAGCTAAATTAATTTTAACGGGCAGGATCACATTGAGAAAGAGGAACTGAGGATCCTTGATCTCTTTGGGGTTGAGCCAGCAACTATTTATCAGACAGTGGTGATATTTGCTTTGGTGGTGATAGTGATGGTGATGGTCGTTGTTGTATTATGGTTTTGGTGGTGAAAATGCTGAAAGTGTTGGTGGTGGTAATCATGATCATGACGATGCCACAACATCTCAGACTTGGATCCCCAAACAACTGCTCAACTTTTACCTCCACGAGTAGTTGATGTGTCAGTCTTGTGTCAATGTTGCTAGATTGTTGACAGGACGTGAAGACACATGTTACTGAAGATTTTAGCTACTATATGTGTCAATGTTGCTAGTTTATTGACAGGACGTAAAGACAAATGCTACCGCAGATTGTAGCTACCATCTGTGTCAATGCTAGTTTATTGACAAGACTTGAAGACACATGCTATTACAACTTGTAGCCATCTCCTGTGTGACTTGACAGTATTTATATTGATTCTCCAGGAAGTGGACAACGATATTATCCACTCTGCCGAGGACATGAGTGAGGACTGCCTGTATTACAACGTCTGGAGACCTCTGTGCAACATAACCGACATGGCCACCATAGTGTGGATTCACGGTGGCTCTTTACGATCTGGTTCGTCGGCATATCCATTATACAACGGTGAATATTTGGCTGCCAGAGAGTGCGTCATTGTGGCCTCCATGAATTACAGGTATGCTGTATTATCCCTTTAGTGAATTACAGGTATGCTCTATTGTAGCTTCAGTAATTCACGTTCATTTGAAACCCGTTCCAAAGGCTTTATTACAAAAGCATGAAAGAAACATTATCAGGTGTGGTAGAATTAAACAAAGCATTTATTTCGAATGAATTATGCACGATGGGTTGGTCAGAAAAAGTCGCCGTAGGCATTCAGGCAAACATCCTATTGCTAGGTAGGCGGCAAATGTCGTCCGAAAAAGAAAAAAAAAATTGTTTTTCCTACTTGCCATGGAGTTGGCAGTGCAGGTGACCTAGAGGCTTGCACACTTCAGTGACAGACGTGAAGATCGAGTGGATTCTGAAACACTCTGCCAGAAGTAAGCTGAGCGAAGTTCAAGCACGGACTACAGGTCCGTGAGAGATCATTCACGTCTGGACCGCGTTCGAGGTCGGACGGAGAATGACACATGGCAGAAATCCTTCTAGCCGCCTTGTTTGCACAGATGGAACGTTTGTGAATCTATGGACGAGTGTCGCCGTGAGTGATTATTCGAGCAACAGATAAACAAGATAGAGATCGAGTGCAAGTATTGCTGTTTTAGTGACATGATGTGACATTTGTTTTTAGAAGAAAGACAGAATACACCGTGTGAAAGCAGATGCAGCTGTTGTGTTATAAAGAAGTTATTGTTAGTGTAGTGTTGACTGTTATGTGATATATACGTGGTGATCTGGAGAAGGTAGAAAGAGTGATGTTACAATCAGGCACTTAAGCATCACGCCTGTAGAACAACAGGATGCTCTTTACCAGACGAAAGTTAGACAGAGTGTGAGAATAACTCCCTGACAGAATGTCTACGGTAAAAGACAAATAAAGGGAAAAGTGAGAACAATTCATGACATGAGCAACACATCTCGCTCATGTCACTACTGAACCAAGTGTTTAGCGCGTTCATTACGTCTACATCTGTGTCAAATTGTTTCCCCTTTAGAGTTTTTTTCAGAGGTCCGAACAAATGAAAATCACATGGTGACAAATCAGGACCATAGGCTGGATGTTGCAGAATTTCCCACTTCTTCTTTGCTAATGCTTCCTGCTCAGTCTTTGCGACATGCGGA